>ML660779.1:6065939-6171751 GCA_007570785.1 Antilocapra americana | reverse complement strand
TGGATATTATATATTCTATAATTATATATACATATATATAATATTATTTAAAAATAATATAACCTATTAAATGTATATAATTTATTTAATAATATATATGTAATAATATATAGAATATATTATATATACTATTTATATAATATGATGTATATATTATATATAATATGATATTACATCATATTTATAGATATGTATATATAATTATAGAATATATAATATCCATATAATATATATTATATATCATATATTTTATGTTATATGTTGTATTATATTATTAACAGATATTAGTATATATTAATATCATTAATATATCAATATATTATTAATATTATGTATAAATATATTATATTATTAATATATTTTAATAATATATAACATATACAATATATTACATAGTACATATACATATATAAAATAATATAGAACTGTATTATAATTATATAGTTATTATTTATTATATTTACATAATATATTTATATATAATATGAAATATGTAATATGTATATAATAATATGCATAATAAATATATGTATTTAATGTATATATATTCTTTTTTTTCTTTTGAAATTTAATTTATTGAAAGTACAGAGGTTCAGAAGAGCTGGTACTGCAGAGTCCTTACATTTATCTTGGGAAATACAGTCTGACCACATGTTCAAGCTGAATTTTTCTTTATATTACTGCAGACTGCAGCCTTATTTGATTAGCTTGTTTCAATTATATTCTTTTTTTCCTACATGTTATTTTGTGGGTTTTTTGAACTTCATTAACATTTATTTTTTAAATTAATTAATTTTTTGATAATTTTTTTAATTTTTACTTTACAATATTGTGTTAGTTTTGCCATACATTGACATGAATCCACCATGGGTGTACATGTGTTCCCCATCCTGAACCCCCCTCCCACCTTCCTCCCCATCCCATTCCTCTGGGTCATCCCAGTGCACCAGCCCTGAGCTCCCTGTATCATACATCGAACCAGGACTGGCGATATGTTTCACATATGATAATTTACATGTTTCTATGCCATTCTTCCAAATCATCTCACCCTCGCCCTCTCCCACAGAGTCTAAAAGACTGTTCTATACATCTGCGTCTCTTTTGCTGTCTCACATTCTGGGTTATCCTTACCATCTTTCTAAATTCCATATATATGCGTTAGTATACTATGTTGGTGCTTTTCCTTCTGGCTTAATTCACTCTGTATAATGGACTCCAGTTTCATCCACCTCATTAGAACTGATTCAAATGTATTCTTTTTAATGGCCAAGTAATATTCCATTGTGTATGTGTACCACAGCTTTCTTATCTATTCGTCTGCTGATGAACACCTAGGTTGCTTCCATGTCCTGGCAATTATAAACAGTGCTGTAATGAACATTGGGGTACATGTGTCTCTTTCAATTCTGGTTTCCTCGGTGTGTATGCCCAACAGTGGGATTGCTGGGTGATATGGCAGTTCTATTTCCAGTTTTTTAAGGCATCTCCACACTGTTCTCCATAGTGGCTGTACTAGTTTGCATTCCCACCAACAATGTAAGAGGATTCCCTTTTCTCCACACCCTTATAGCATTTATTGCTTGTAGACTTTTGGATAGCAGCCATTCTGAATGGCGTGAAATGATACCTCATTGTAACTCTGATTTGCATTTCTCTGATAATGAGTGATGTTGAGCATTTTTCATGTGTTTGTTAGCCATCTGTATGACTTCTTTGGAGAAATGTCTGTTTAGCTCTTTGTCCCACTTTTTGATTGGGTCCTTTATTTTTCTGGAATTGAGCTGCAGGAGTTGCTTGTATACTTTTGAGATTAATTCTTTGTCATTTGCTTCATTTGCTATTATTTTCTCCCATTCTGAAGGCTATCTTTTCACCTTGCTTATAGTTTCTTTTGTTGTGCAGAAGCTTGTAATTTTAATTAGATCCCATTTGTTTAGTTTTGCTTTTATTTCCAATATTCTGGGAGGTGAGTCATAGAGGATCCTGCTGTGATTTATGTTGGAGAGTGTTTTGCCTATGCTTTCCTCTAGACATTTTATAGTTTCTGGTCTTGCATTTAGATCTTTAATCCATTTTGAGTTTATTTTTGTGTATGGTGTTAGAAAGTGTTCTAGTTTCATTCTTTTTTTAAAAAATATTTATTTTTTCTTTTTCATTATTATGTTGGTTTTGCCATACATTAACATTCTAGTTTCATTCTTTTACAAGTGGTTGACTGGTTTTCCTAGCAACACTTGTTAAAGAGATTGTCTTTTCTCCATTGTATATTCTTGCCTCCTTTGTTGAAGATAAGGTGTCCATAGGTGTGTGGATTTATCTCTGGGCTTTCTATTTTGTTCCATTGATCTATATTTCTGTCTTTGTGCCAGTACCATACTGTCTTGATGACTGTGGCTTTGTAGTATAGCTTAAAGTCAGGTAGGTTGATTCCTCCAGTTCCATTCTTCTTTCTCAAGATTGCTTTGGCTATTCAAGGTTTTTTGTATTTCCATACAAATTGTGGAATTATTTGTTCTAGTTCTCTGAAAAAGACCGTTGATAGCTTGATAGGGGTTTCATTGAATCTATAGATTGCTTTGGGTAGTATAGTCATTTTCACTCTATGATTCTTCTGATCCATGAACACAATATATATATAATTATATATATTATATAATTATAATTACATTTACATAATATATGTATGTGTGTATAATGTATATAATTATATATTATATAATGCATATAAGTACATGTAGATATTTATATAAATATATGTATATAATGTATATATATTCTTGTTCAGATTTTTTCCATTATACATAATTATGAGATACTGAGTATAGTTCTCTTCCATACAGTAGAAACACAGCCCCTTTCCTCTTTCCTTCATGAGCAAACTCCAGCAGCCCAGCCTCCTGCAGGCTCCTTTCTCAGCTCCCCTTTCTTACCTCCAGCCCTTGGAAAGAAGAAAAGTCAGTCATTAATTTCTCCCTGTGGAAACTCAAAGTAAATGGAAAAGAAAAAGAGAACAAGATCCTTGTCCATCTCATTAAAAGATACACCTTCCATAAAAATCTTACTTTTTGGTGTAATAATTATTTATTTTAAAATTTGTAATATATTTATGTTGCTTTGATCGATTATATACTAAACACAGTATTTCCCAGGTGGCACTAGTGGTAAAGAACTCGCCTGCCATTGCAGGAGACATAAAGAGACACAGGTTCAATCCCTGGATCGCAAAGATCCCCTGGAGAAAGAAATGGCAACCTGCTCCAGTATTCTTGCCTGGAGAACCCCACAGACAGAGGTACCTGGCTGATGACAGCGCATGGGGTTGCACATAGTCGGACAGAACTGAACTGACTTAGCACACACACACATACTAATACATAGTAGTCCAGAAGAAATGCTTTAACACCTAGAGCTCTGTGGTCACTAGAAAAAGTTTCATATTAATTTTAACTTGTAGTATATATGTGTGTGTGTACGGTCCCATCACTTCATGGGAAATAAATGGGGAAACTGTGGAAATAGTGTCAGACTTTATTTTTCTGAGCTCCAAAATCACTGCAGATGGTGATTGCAGCCATGAAGTTAAAAGATACTTACTCCTTGGAAGGAAAGTTATGACCAACTTAGACAGCATATTAAAAAGCAGATACATTACTTTGCCAACAAAGGTCCGTCTGGTCAAGGCTATGGTTTTTCCAGTGGTCATGTATGGATGTGAGAGTTGGACAGTAAATAAAGCTGAGTGCCGAAGAATTGATGCTTTTGGAGAAGACCCTTGAGAGTCCTTTGGACTGTAAGGAGAGCCAACCAGTCCATCCTAAAGGAGAGCAGTCCTGGGTGTTCATTGGAAGGACTGATGTTGAAGCTGAAACTCCAATACTTTGGCCACCTCATGCGAAGAGCTGACTCACTGGAAAAGACCCTGATGCTGGGAAGGATTGGGGGCAGGAGGAGAAGGGGACGACAAAGGATGAGATGGCTGGATGGCATAACCGACTCAATGAACATGGGTTTGGGTGGACTCCGGGAGTTGGTGATGGACAGGGAAGCCTGGCGTGCTGCAGTTCATGGGGTTGCAAAGAGTTGGACACGACTAAGTGACTGAACTGACTGACTGATATATATATGTATGTATGTATGCACATATCTTGTTGCAGATAAATTAGGATGATTAATAAACTAATTCACACAGAAAGTACACTTCATTAGGATGACATTTGATGGGGTAACAGGACAGAAATGTGAATTCAAGTACAAAAAACTGATTGTAAATATCTGACTTGTTTTATAAGTGGAGGAAGGCAGGTGAAACTGCCATGGAGTTCAGATTCCCCTGAGCATACCTACAAGAGCAAAGTAACAATGTTATCTTAAAATATCCTATGCTAATAATAGACAGGATATTGAGTCTTTTGAAACCATTTAAACTTATAATGAGGAACTTCCTCATTGTCCATTCAAGTGGTCCAGTGGTTAAGAGCCCCCTTCCAATGCAAGGGATTCAGATGCTGTACTAAGAACCCACAGGTGGTGCAGCGGCTGCCCCCCAGAAAAAGAGGGGAGGGAGGGGCAATTAGGTGTGTGGGCTGTATGGAAACTGTCTGTATCAACTTTGCAAATTTTCTGCAAATCTAAAACTATTCTCAAATAAAAGGTTTCTTTAGTTAAAAAAGACAACTTTGTATGTGCTACTGTCTGACGCTCAGTGATACTGTAAAAATCATAATCACATAAGTTTTGCTTCTTCTAAACTGAAATTGGTTTGTGAGAGTGTATAAATTGCACTTGATGGGCAGAAAATGCTCAAATGGTTGAATGCAATGGATGTGAAATGGATAAATTATCTATTCTGTATCCATGAAAATGAATCTTCAAAGTGATAAAACACTCTTTTTACTGATCACCTGTCATACATAGGGGCAACAA
Source organism: Antilocapra americana (assembly GCA_007570785.1). Taxonomy (NCBI): domain Eukaryota; kingdom Metazoa; phylum Chordata; class Mammalia; order Artiodactyla; family Antilocapridae; genus Antilocapra; species Antilocapra americana. Next base: position 6,166,828 of record ML660779.1, on the reverse strand, counting down.
AAGTGGAAATATATACTAAACTTGTAAAGTGTATGAAAGTTCCTATGAACCCTATGCTAAGCGACATATACCAGAGACAAATACTGTATGAATGCACTCATACGAGGTCCCTAGAACAGTTGAGTTTGTAGAGACTGGACTGCAGAATGCTGGTTGCCGGAGTGTCGGGGAGGGGCAGTGGAGATTCGCATTTACTGGGGGTCGAGTTTCAGTTCTGCCAGATGAAGAGTTTTGGAAGTTGGAGACACAGTGTGAATGTGCTTAACGATACTGAACTATATGCTTACGAATGGTTAAGATGGCAAGTTTTATGTCTATTATCACAACTAAGCTTTTGTTTGAATTTCAATTTCATTGGCATATACTTGACTTATAATGTTGTGTTAGTTTCAGGTGTACAGCAAAGTGATTCAGTTATACATATACATGTATTCATCCTTTTTAAGGTTATCTTCTCATATAGGTTATCACAGAATACTGAGTAGAGTTCCTGTACTATACAGTATGTCCTTGTTGATTATCTGTTTTATATATGTGTGAGAGTCCCTTGGACTCCAAAGAGATCCAACGAGTCCATCCTAAAGGAAATCAACCCCGAATATTCATTGGAAGGACTGATGCTGAAGCTGAAACTCCAATACTTTGGCTACCTGGTGCAAAGAGCTGACTCATTCGAAAAGACTCTGATGCTGGGAAAGATAGAAGGCAGGAGAAGGGGACGACAGAGGATAAGATGGTTGGATAGCATCACTGACTTAGTGGAAATAAGTTTGAGTAAACTCCAGGAGATTGTGAAGCACAGGAAACCTGGCATGCTGCAGTCCATGGGGTTGCGAAGAGTCAGACACGACTCAGCGACTCAACAACAACAACAAATGTGTGTGCTTGCACGCTAAGTTGCTTCAGTCGTGGCCGACTCTATGTGACCCCATGGGCTGTAGCCCGCTAGGCTTCCCTGTCCATGGGATTTTCCAGGCAAGAATACTGGACTGGGTTTTGCCATGCCCTCCTCCAGGGAAATCTTCTTGTAGTGTGTATATATTCATTCCAGGCTCCTGAATTATCCCCCCACCATGCTTCCCCTTTCATAACCACAAGTTTGTTTTCCATATCTGTAAAACTGTTTCTGTTCTGTTCATTTTGTTCATTTGTATCCTTTTAAAAAATTAGATTCCACTTATGTGTGATGTCATATGATATGTCTTTCTCTACCACAACTAAATATTTTTTTAAACTTAAAACATTTTAAGTTCCTCTGATTATAACCCTCTGAATATAGAATTTTTCTTTCTGGATTGAGTCATCCTTATAATCGTCCTTTAGCCACAACGGCAAAAATATCATGCATATGTTTTTAACCTTTTGGTAAGTAATGAATACATCAATCATGGGGGCCATGGTTGAAGGAGACTTCGCTGGTACCCACAGCTTCAGTTTCTCAAATGGTGTCAGAGATGGGATGGCTGAAAGTTGGCTCTTTCTTCTGTACTGTGAGAGAAGGGCAGGTTGAGAAAGGGAGATCAATTTTAGAAAGGAGTTCAGTGGAAGCTGAGGATCTAAAGATTGGCTCCTTTTCCATTATGCATGCTGAGCTCTCCTTGGAAAGTCTGCGGTACCCAGGGGTATGCTTCCTGCAGTGTGAGGCTCCAGCCCTACTTATGCCCTTTGATGTCACATGACAGGGTCTGTGTTTGGTCCAGCTTGCATTAATCAGCCCCCAATGCTGCCTGATCCCTGGTCACCTGGCCTGCTGAGCCAGCCCCCAGAATGCGGAGTCGCCTGTGTGTCCCCAGTTCTGCCAGCCCTCCTTGGTTGGATAACCTTCAAAATCTATAGCTCTCACACCCCGCACCCCTCTCCCCCAGATGGCCTGATTATGTGAAATAGCGGATTCCTGCAGTTCCTTCAGAGATGACGTTTCTTTTTTCTTTTCAGCGAATTAATTGGCTGCACTGAGTCTTTGTTGCCCCCATAGGCTTTCTCTGTGGCAAGCGGAGGCTACTCTCAGGCTGAAGTGTCTGGCTTTCTCTTTGCAGTGGCTTCTGTTGATGTGGTTCGCAGGCTTAGTTGCTCCACCGATTGTGGAATCTTCCTGGAGCAGGGATCGAACCTCTGTCCCTTGCACTGGGAGGTGGACTCTCAACCACTGGACCACCAGGGAAGTCCTCGGGGGCATTTCTGAGGGTCTGGAGCTGCAGCTCTCCCCAGTCCTCCAGACGGCCCATCGTGATGGCCATTATGCAATTTTCCACACCCCACTTTTTCTCTAGCAAAGACCTGGAAAAATGGAATTTTAGACCACAGTGTGGTTTAGCCCCCATAGAATCCCTCTCTCCACTCTCCAGAGGTCCTGGCCCTTTGGATACAGTAGAAAATTTTTCTAGACAGTTCTTCACAGAAAGGCCTGGGGGCCTCTGAGGCAAGATGTTGACATTTGCCCAAGGCTTTCAGCTGCTTTTGACTTTCCAGTTTTGTTAGGACCCAGCCCTGTCCTGGTGGTGGTGGTCGTGGTGGAAGGCAGTCTCAGCTTCTCAGAGTCCTGGACCCCTTCTCCTCAGTGGTCACACAGCCCCCAAGGGAGCTGGGGTGGCATTTGCTTTGCTTTTGGTCACTTTGAGCTCTGGGTCTCCCCTCTCCCGAAGATGGAGGGTGGGGAAGGGGGTGCCTCTGCAGTGTCTCCACACGGGTTCGGTAATCAAGCCCAAATCCCTGCATTTCCCTGAGCTTCTGTCTCCCTGCCTCTGTTACCACCTGTGCTATCAGTTGAGGTTCTTTGCTTCCAAACAATAGATGCTGATACTGACCGGCTTGGGCTTCTCCAGAGCTTCTTAGAAGAATCCAGGGTGGCCCATGGAAATGTAAAAAACACTGAGTGACCCCCAACTTGGGAGAGAGGAACCCAGAAGTAGGGCGTGTATATCTCAGTGGTGGACGCTCCGAGGCCCTATTGCCCTGGCACTGCCTTCATGGAGAGAGAAGCTGACGGACCCAACCCCACTACCTTGACCTTGAATCAGCTAGCCATGGGGAAGGCTGTTGTGGTGCCTGGGTAACCCTCCCCATTTGCACTATTGTGCGTCCTCAAATGGCACTCTGTTCCCTTGAAAATGTGAATATTTCCCGATTTGTCATTTGGCCAGTTATCTTGAAGTTGACCACTGGAATTTATGGAGAATGGGAAAATGACCACAGGGCAGACGACCTCAAAACCTCTCCCAAAGAGCTCTCTGGACAATCTGGCCATATCTGAGCCTCAGGAGGGTATAACTGACCCCCACACACCCCTCAACTACAAAATGATCTTGACTAGGCCCCATTCCTCTTCTTTTAAAAAAGCTTTTTTTAAAAAATGTAAAACAACTTACATATTTCCAGTCTCACTGAGTATCTTAGGATAAAAATTAGTTCATTTAGAATATCTAAAGAAAAATTGTAGGGACTTCTCTGGTGGTCCAGTGGCTAAGACTCTCTTCTCCCAGTGCAGAGAGCTCAGGTTTGATCCCAGGTCAGGGAACTAGATCCCAGGGAACTAAGACCCAGCACAGCCAAATAAAAACAAATATTTTAAAGACAAACAAACAAAAGAATATCTTAAGAGAAATGTCTTTGAATGGGAGCTTCTGAGATCTGCAAGGCATACCTAGAAAACTTGCTGCTATGGAAAAATGAAGCAATCAGATTAAGGGGATGGTGGTGGAGAGCCTGTGGTTTATTTTTTTTATTAATTGCTATAATATTGTCCTTCAGGCGACCGAGGGAGCTTCATGTTTTCTCCAGACAACGTTAGGCATTGACGCTCTCTGTGGACAAGCTTGGTGCTGCATGAATCCTTCCATTTTGCTACCATGAGTATGGCTCCTGGTGGCCCTTCCATTAGAACTGTTAACTCCATTTCATATTTTTAAAATCAATTTAATCATTTATTTTTGATCGCACTGGCTTCCCTTGTTGGGGAGCCTGGGCTTTAGGCTGTGAGTGCTCAGTAGCTGTGGTGCACGGGTTCAGTTGCTCTGAAGCATATGGACTCTTCCCCTACCAGGGATCGAACCTATGTCCCCTGCACTGGCAGGCAGATTCTTATTCACCATACCACCAGGGAAGTCCTCCACTTCATATTAATGTTGTTATGAATCTTACAAAGGGGAGTGCTTCTGGGTATCCAGATCCACATTCTGTCTTCATAAATTGTCCAAGCCCATGGTAGCTGCCAATCACTGTCCCTGGAAGCCCGACCCCTTCACGCCCACCATCCCCGGTCCCTACATCGTCCCTTTCCCCTTTACACTTTCTATCACTTTTCTCTTGGAGCATCACCTATGATGCTTAAATTGATAATAAGAAACATTCAAAACCACCAGCTTGACTCCTAAAGGCCATCATAACACGAAAGACCAACCAGGAAAGTCTTGGAAGGGTACTTCTGCCAGAGATTGGGCTTCCCTGATGGCTCAGGTGGTAAAGAATCTGCCTGCTACGCAGGAGACACAGAGGTCTCAGATTCGATCCCTGGGTTGGGAAGACCCCTTGGAGGAGGAAAATGGCAACCCGCTCTGGTATTCTTGTCTGAAAAACTCCCATGGACAAAGATGCCTGGCAGGCTACAGTCTGTGGGGTCGCAAAGAGGGGACACGACTGAGCAACTGACCCTCGCAACGGGCACCTCTGCTGCGGGTAGGGCACGGCCCTTGGGTTCGCAGCTGGAGGAGATTTTCAGGACCAGAGACAGCGCCCTCCTGGTCCACACCTGTTTCCCAGAGCGCTTCCGAGTTGACGGTCAGGAGAGGTGTCCCCAGGCTGATAAAACGGGAAACCGCTCCAGGCTGCAGAGACCAGCGAGCCCTGAGGGACCACTAGAGGGTGCGGGTGCGCTGCTGGTCAGAGGACTCAGAGACCTGGGTTCAAACCCACTCTCGCCACCTCTGCGCCCTTGAGAAAAAATGACTGACTTCAAACCTCTAGGTCATACAGGAAGCCAACCGTCCAGCCTAAGCGCTGTTCTCATCTTGGTCTCGTCAGCGTCTATTTCATACGCAGGGGCTCTCCCCGGGCACATGCATTTGGTGCTCTTTTCTTGTTATCTTTTACAGTGATACCCATTTTATTTCTATAAAATCTTAATGGCCTGGAGTATCACGCATGTCTTCACACATTACCTTTACTGAGGTCAAAACAACGTTTTGTTGTTGTTTACTCGCTCAGCCTTGTCCGACTCTTTGTGGACTTCATGGAATGAAGACTTCATGTCCGACTTCATGGACTGTAGCCTGCCAGGCTCCTCTGTCCCTGGCATTTCCCAGGCAGAGAATACTGGAGTGGGTTGCCATTTCCTTCCCTTTCCAGCGGATCTTCCCAACCCAGGAATCAAACCTGAGTCTCCTGCATTAGCAGGCAGATTCTTTACCACTGAGACACCAGGAAAGATCCAAAGTTGACATACAGCAAATCAAACCAAGTTTTGACACATTTATCCACCCAATACCCGCAGAATAGTCCCCTTACCATTTTGTAATTCTCATCTCTCCCCTTCCGCCTCCTCCCCTGTCAACCAATCACTGATTTATTTTCAATCACTGTGGATTTGGAGACTTTTATAGACTACCATATGTTTTAAAAATAACATTATTATATGTTGTTTTATTTAAGAGCTTGCTAAGGGCCAGGTTGTGGGTGCATTAGAGTCATCATCTCATTTAATTCTCAGCCTACCCTGTGAAGTGGAAATCTTTATTTTACAGGTGGAATATTTATTCCAAGAGGTTAAATGATGTGCCCAAGGAACTCATCACGTGAGTAGACAGCGGTGGAGCCAGGATGGGTACTCAGACCCTTCGGAGGCCACCTGAGCCCTCCTCACCCACTGACCTGCCTCTCTCTCCTCCTCCAACCTGCAGGAAACAAACAAACGCACATATGACCCTGGCAGGCTAGTTTTGCTCTCTAGGCCCTGGTTCCTCATTTGTAGAAGGCTGTAACCCCAGTCCCTGCCTTACAGGTCAGCTGACAGGATGAGTGTCAGGGCACCTGAGCAGAGGGCTCAGGGGAGACGGAGGAGTAGATGTGCGGTCGTGGGACGTGAGTGCAGCACAATGGATGTGTAGGACAGGGTGGGAACCTAGAAGGTAGGCAGGGAGCAGGTGGTGTGGGAGCCAACACTTCTGGAACATTCTCTCCTTACACTCCTGAGTAACTTTTTTTAAAAAAACCAAATCAAGAGGCTACCCCAGGAGATTCCCTGTTTTTCTCTTTTCTGGCACATTTCTGCCGTTTAGTTTCTGGTACAGACTTTCACCAAAACCCTTTCGTTTTTAAAAAATGTATGTATTTATTTTTGGCGGTGGTAGGTCGTTGTTGTTGCCTTCTCTAGTTGCAGTGAGGGCGGCTCTTTGTTGTGGAGCACGGGCTCTAGGGTGCGCGGGCTTCAGTAGTTGCGGCACACGGGCTCGTTTTAGTTGCTCCGGCGCATGTGGGGTCTTCCCGGGCTGGGGATCAAACCCGGGTCCCCAGCATTGCCAGGGGGATTCTTAGCCACTGTACCACCAGGGAACTCCTTCTGGATGTCTTTTGTCTGTTCTACTCCTTTACCTTCTAGCAGTCCAGGGCTTTCTCTGTCAAGCCCTGTATCTATCTCCCTAGGGATTTACAATGAATAAGAAAAACTTGGTGCCCTTCTGGGGGGAGTGGGGGTAGGGGGGAGGTCCCAGCAATTACAATCTAGTGTCATCAAGGCTGTGTGTGTTGAGGAGGGAATATTCTTCCCTCTCACTTTCATGATCCTTCCAAGTCCCACGAACATCACCTGAGACTTACCAGCTGCCCTGTGGAGAATTCTTTATAAATGTAGTATTGTTGGAAAACACCCCAAGGCGTTGTTACTGCTGTTGTCAAAAAACCTCCTGAAAAAGTTTCTTGTTCTTTCCGCTTCTACACACCACTCAGGTCTCTCACCGTTTTCCCCAAACAACTGCCAGCTGTGGTCCCCAAGTCAATCACAAATGGACGGCCAAGAGCCAGGTCCGGGAATGACTGGTCTGGCTTCTCTGTGGAATGTGTTTAACCCACAGCTGACTTCTTCTCCCTCTGGGACCTTGTCACCCGCTTTGCCCTCCCGACAGACGTGGGCCCAGGGCTGCCCTCCCACTTATCAGGCAAAACACAAAGAGGAAAGGGGATCTTAATGTGTTGATTGCATCCATAGAGACTGCGAGTTTCAAGCTAAAGAAAACACCAGAACTGGATTAAGCGGTAAAAGTAACTGGGTCATCAGGAGCAGTGGGGTCTCACAGTGCCCAAATGCAAGTGCCCGTGGGCCAAGGAAGAACTCGAATCAGGCCCAGAGTACCTGCCTCTCTCCTCCTCCTCTCTCCTCAGCCCCCCGATATGGCCCCACTCCATTCTCTCTACACAGCACCTGGTTTTATGTGTGTGGATTCCAACACACACACAGAAACCATGAATCACTCTCTCTTTCTCCCTGTTATCTGTTAGCCCAAATTCCAAACTCCCAGGGAAGTGATTTGATTGGCCCAGCCTGGATCAGGGTGCTCCTTGATCCAATGAGCTGTGGCCTGGGGTGGGAGTGGCATCTCCTGGTATGACCATGGCTGCCCCCAGTGTAACTGTGGGATGAGCAAAGGGCTGTTCCCACCAAAGGAACCTAGTACACATCCACCACTGCAGTGCTGGCTTTTGAGCACAGGACTCCCCTCCTGCCACTAGTGCAGGCAACAGAGCCATGGCCTCTTGTAGGGACGTCCTAAATGCTCAGAATCTGCAGATTACTTACTTCCCACCCTCCTCCAGTACAGCGTCTCCACGCCCACCACACCATTCTCCCTCTGCTCTGGTCCAGCACCTAAGTTTATTCATTCATTCACTCAGCTGGGATTCTTTGAGCATCGCCTATATGCCAGGCTCTCTGCAAGGGTGAAGAAGACCGACCAGGAAACTCCTTTCACAAAAGCACTGCTGTGATCACCTGATGGTAATAAATGCTATTAAGAAAAAACAGGGTGTGGTGTGAAGTTCCTTTCTTAACTGTGAGCCCCTTGTACTAGCCAGGGCTTTCCAAAGAAATGGACCAATAGGATGTATATGTGTGGGTGGATGTGTGTGCTCAGTCACGTCTGTTTGTACCCTATAGACTGTAGCCCATGAAGCTCCTCTGTCCATGTGATTCTCCAGCAAGAATACTGGAGTGGATTGCCATGCCCTTCTCCAGGGGATCTTCCCAAACCCAGGGATTGAACCTGTGGCTCCTGTGTATTCTGCATTGCAGGTAGATTCTGTAGCCACTGAGCTACCTGGGAAGCCTTAGTGTGTGTGTGTGTGTGTGTGTGTGTGTGTGTGTGTGTGTGTGTGTGTGTGTAAAGAAATTTATTACAAAGAATTGGCTCACATAATTATGGAGGCTGAAACATCTGAACCCCAGAAGAACTAGTGGTGTAGCTCTAGTCTGAGTCTGAGCTCCAGGGCAGAAGTTCAACATCACACCTTAAAATCACTGAGGCAGAGAGAGATTTCTTTTCTACTCATACCTTTATTATATTCAGATGGTCAGTGGACTGTATGAAGCCCACTCATACTGGGAAGGGCAATCTGTTTCACTCAGTTTACCAATTTAAATGTTGATCTTGGGAATTCTCTGGTGGTCTTGTAGTTAGGACTTGGCGCTTCTAACTCTGGAGCCTGGGTTCGATCTCTGGTCACAGAACTAAGATATTGCAAACCATGAGGTATGATAAAAATAAATAAATATTGATCTCATCCAGAAACCAGAGAAGGCGATGGCACCCCACTTCAGTACTCTTTCTTGCCTGGAAAATCCCATGGACGGAGGAGCCTGGTGGGCTGCAGTCCATGGGGTCGCAGAGAGTTGGACACGACTGAGTGATTTCACTTTCACTTTTCATTCTCATGCATTGGAGAAGGAAATGGCAACCCACTCCAGTGTTCTTGCCTGGAGAATCCCAGGGACGGGGGAGCCTGGTAGGCTGCCGTCTATGGGGTTGCACAGAGTCGGACACAACTGAAGTGACTTAGCAGCAGCAGCATCCAGAAACACTCTCACAGACACATTGAGATATAACAGTTAGCCAAATATATGGGCACCCTGGGCTTCCCTGCTGGCTCAGATGCTAAAGAGTCCACCTGCAATGCAGGAGACCCAGGTTCAATCCCTGGGTTGGGAAGATCCCCTGGAGGATGGCATGACAATCCACTACAGTATTCTTGCCTGGAGAATTCCATGAACAGAGAAGCCTGGTGGGCTACAGTCCATAGGGTCACAAAGAGTCCGACACGATTGAGCAACTAACACACACACATACATGGGCATCCCCATGACCAAATCAAGCTGATGGATAAAATTAACCATCATACCCTTCAAAACAGGCCAGGAGAGACCCTTCTGTTTGCCCCTGGCAGGCACGTGATAGTGCCTTGCACGTGGTGGGGAAGGGTCTCAGATTTTGCCCAGTTGGCAAGCCCACAGGTAGTTAGCCATCAGCCTCACAGAGGCTGTCAAAGACACGAGCTTCCTGGGTCAGACACAGGGATGGTATGACTCATGGCACAGCTGATGTCAAGAAATATCTGTGAAATGAGCAGATGGTGGCATGCTCTCCAGGGCTAAGCTATATACTCAGGAAACGGCAGTCACCCAGATCTCCTGGGGGAGCAAGAGCCTCCCAATGTCAGTTAAAGAGGTAGCACTGGAGATAAGACCAATCTGGCAATACCTGGCGAAGCTGAAGGCATAAGACGTACATGCCCTGTGACCCAGAAATTCCATCTGCTGGGCTCCGGGCCCTGGCTGCCTCCGGCCCTTCCGACTTGCCCACCTGTAACCTATTCCAGGCAAAGTCCAGTCCTAGAGGGACCCACACACCGACACAAGGAGACACATTTGAGGACGTTTGCTGTGGGGCTATATGTTAATATTAAAAATGGGAATCAAGGCTAATTTTCCATCACTAGAGGAATGGATAAACAAACCACTGTTTAGTCCTACAATGGGATGTTATACAGAAGATAAAAATGGCCGCACTAGAACTATGTGGATTACTGTCTGTAAGTTTCAGGAACCAGAGCTGAGTGACAAAGAAAAAGCAGCAAAAGGATATGTACAGTACATCATTTATGGGTTTACATTTTTTGCTTCGATGAGCAGCTTGTGGGATCTCAGTTCCCTGACCAGGGATTGAACCTAAGCCCCCACTGGACCACCAGGGAACTCTACATATTTCAAATGCACATTGCATAACAACTAAGTGTTAGTTGTTCAGTTCTGTCTGACCCTGCGGCTCCACAGACTGTAGCCCACCAGGCTCCTCTGTCCATGGAACTCTCCAGGCAAGAATACTAGAATGGGTAGCTCTTCCCTTCTCCAGGGTATCTTCCCAACCCAGGAATGGAACCTGGGTCTCCCACCTTGCAGGCAGATTCTTTACAGCTGAGCCACCAGCGATGCCCATACAACATGTGGTTAAAGCAAAGCCAAAAAAAAAAAATTATGGGACTTCCCTGGTGGTCCAGTGGTTAAGACTCTGCTTTCGAAATGCAGGGGGTACAGCTTTGATCTCTGATGGGGAACCTAAGATGTGGCATGCTGCTCAGTGTAGCCAAATAGAACAAATAAACAAAATATAATTACAAGGAACTGATGCTCTCAATTTTGGCATGGAGATGACTTTTTGGGAATAAGGCCAAAGGGATGGGGCTTAGAAGTCTACTTTTACTGAAGATTCAGAGAGCTGCAAGAGAAACAGCAAAATATCCAGTTCAGTTCAGTCGCTCAGTCATTTGTGACCCCATGGACTGCAGCACGCCAGGCCTCCCTGTCCATCACCAACTCCTGGAGTTTATTCAAACTCATGTCCATCCAGTCGGTGATGCCATCCAACCATCTCATCCTCTGTCGTCCCCTTCTCCTCCAGCCTTCAATCTTTCCCAGCAAAATATTACACCTATTAAATCTAGGATGTTATGTTATTTCCTTTGATGAAATAGCTTACAATTAAATAATAGAGTTAAGGTGACCTCCCAAGAGGTAGCTAGAACCTGGCCTCTGGTGACCAGAAGACGTCGCTAATTTTGTCCCAGAAGCTGGAAAGGCATTCTTTCTCCCAAACCTTGCCTCACCCTGCGGCTTGTCAGAGGAAGGCTGGTGTACTTCCCAACTCTCACCACTAGGTGGAGAGAGCACGCAGGATTGTGTGTTCAGTCCCTCAGTCTGTCTGACTCTGTGTGACCCCAAGGACCACAGCGGGCCAGGCTTTCCTGTCCTTCACCATCTCGTGGAATTTGCTCAGACTCATGGCCGTTGAGTGAATGATGCCATCCAACCATCTCATCCTCTGTCCTCCCCTTCTCCTCCCGCCTTCAGTCTTTCCCAGCATCAGGGTCTTTTCAAATGTTCTTCACATCGGGTGGCCAAGTATTGGAGTTTCAGCTTCAGCATCGGTCCTTCCAATGAATATTTAGGGTTGATTTCCTTTAGGATTGACTGGTTTGATCTTGAAATTCAAGGGACTCCCAGGAGTCTTCTCCAACTCCACAGTTTGAAAGCATCAATTCTTCTGTGCTTAGTCTTCCTTATGGTCCAACTCTCAGATCCATACATGACTACTGGAGGGCAGGAGAAGGGGACGACAGAGGATGAGATGGTTGGATGGCATCACCGACTCGATGGACATGGGTTTGAGCAAGCTCCGGGAGATGATGAAGGACAGGGAAGCCCGGCATGCTGCAATCCATGGGGTCGCAGACGGAGCGACTGAACTGAACTCAGAAGGCATTCATTCCCCAAAACCTTGCCTCACCCTTCAGCTTGTCAGAGGAAGGCTGAGGTGCTTCCCAACTTTAACCACTAGATGGGGCCAGCACGCAGGATTAGAAAACGGGAAATCTGGGTTCACCCCAGCGATTTCAACAAGGAAGAAATTTTGCAAAGGAAGAGCCAAGACAGAAAATTTACTCGAGATCTTGAGAGACAGACAGAGGTAGGAAACAGCGGCACTCAGGTAGCAAAAGGACCCCTAGTTGAAGTAGCCACACTATTCATTGATATTAATAAAGTATCTATTTTCTAGTTCTCAAAATTACCCAACATGCAGTTTGTAGGCATTAAAACAGATGTCAACAGAGGTTCAGGGAAATTCCAGCTCCCAACGCCCCTTCCCCGCCCCCATGTCTGATGGATATCATTTTACTGAATGACTCAGATGTGTGTTCAGTTTCAAGGGCCTGGACTTGCAAGGTCCTGAGTTCACATCTTGACACTGCTTCTGCCCAGCTGTGTGACCTTGGGTGACTGCTTTAACCTTTCTCAGCCTCCGTTTTCTGATTTGCAAACTAGGGGAAATAATAACACCAGGACCACAGAACTTCCAAAGGTTAAATGAAATTATACCATGTGCATGAAGCCCCTGCACATACTAAGCTCTTGGTAAATGGTAGAAATGTTAGGCCCTAAAGCCCAAATCACTCAATTTTAATTTTCTTTTTCTTGCTGTGTCATGTGGCTTGTGGGTTCTTAGTTCCCTGACAAGGGATCGAACTCATGGCCCCTGCATTGGAAGTATGGAGTCTTAACCACTAGACTACCTGTGAAAGTGAAAATGTGAGTCGCTCAGTTGTGTCTGACTCTTTGTGACCCCATAGACTGTAGCCTGCCAGGATTCTCTGTCCATGGGATTCTCCAGGCAAGAATACTGGAGTGGGTTACTATCCCCTTCTCCAGGGCATCTTCCCAAACCAGGGATTGAACCCAGGTCTCCTACGTTGCAGACCAGCAAAGTTTCTAGACTACCAGGGAAGTCTTCAAATCACTCTAAAGTCAGCAATTCCAGGGAACAAGGACAAGGTTTCAAACTGCAACATAATGAACAGAATTTAATGCTCTCCTGAGGGGTAAAGGTATTCCCAGGTACTCAGCCAAAGGGGCTTCCCATGTGGTGCTAGTGGTAAAGAACCCACCTGCCAATGCAGGCGACGTAAGAGACATATGTTCGATCCCTGGGTCAGGAAGATCTCCAGGAGGAGGAAATGGCAATCCACCCCAGTATTCTTGCCTGGAGAATCCCATGGACAGAGGAGCCTGGTGGGCTGCAGTCCATGGGGTCACAGAGTCTGACTCGACTGAAGTGACTGAGCATGTACACAGCCGTGGAAAAGGATAGTGGTGAAATATTTGATGACCATGTAACAGGAGCAACTAGAACCCATTTCCCGAAGGAGAATGTGACACCATCCCTTCACTCATTAGACAAATATTTAGAGAGCAGCTTCCTCGAGCAGGCCCTGGTGTGTGGTGTGAGCAAAACAGACACGGCCCCTCCTTCCCCTGGGGATGCACAGCCCAGTGGGGGCAGCACAAATATGACCGGAAGGCGAAGGAGATGATGGCAGGGGATAAGATCGCCAAGCACGGGTGACAGGACCCTGTGCGTCTGAAACCCCAAAACCGTTAGTCAGCGTGCTCCGGCCCAGTGACATTTAAAAGCAACATTATTGAGGCATATTTGCATACCGTATTGTTCACACTTTTCATGTGTGCAGTTGAGTAATTTTTAGTAAATTTACCAAGTTATGCAACCATCACCATAAATCTGTTCTAAAACATTTCATCAACCCAACATGATCCTTCTTGTATACTGACTGCTAGTTCCTGTCTTTGCCCCAGGAAACCACTAAGCTTTCTGTCTGTAGCTCTGCCCTTTCTGGACACTTCGTATAAACAGACCGTATAATACGGGGTCTCTTGTGTCAAGCTTCTTTTCTGAAGCATATTTTTGAGGTTCATCCAGGTCACAGCATGTACCTGTAGATAATTCTTTTCTCTTGCTGAATAGCATTCCATTGTAACTGGAATTTTGTCTCTCCATTTGCCAGCTGATGGTCATTTAGGTTGCTTCCCATTTCTGTCTAGCCCATCAAATTTCAACCCAGGGCCAGCGGGTGGACATCACAGCTTGGTGGGCATCACAGCTTCTGTGATCTCAGGATGGGGGACTTCTCTGATGGGCCAGTGGCTAAGACTCCATGCCCGCAATGCAGGGGGCCCAGGTTAGATCCCTGGTCGGGGAGCTAGACCCCACGTGCTACAACTTAGAGTCTGCATGCCGCAAGTAAAGATGCCACACACCACAGCAGAGACCCAACACAGTCAAATACAGAAACATTTTTTAAAATTTTATTTGCTTGGTGGTGGCATGGGGTGTCTTTTAGTTGCAGCATGCTAAACTCCTAGCTGTGGCATGTGGGATCCAGTTCCCTGAGTGGGGAATCAAAGCCAGGCCGGCTGCACTGGGAGCACCAAGTCTCAGCCACTGGACCCTCAGGGAAGGCCCCATCTGCGCTCCTCTTTCTTTTTTTTTTGACCCATCTGAGAGCAGAGATCATTAAACTCCAGCCCTAAACCCTTCAACATGTGTCTCCCAAGGTTAAGGACAGCGTCTAAAACCACCATCATCTTACTCAATTAAATTTCAACACGATGTTATCAGACCTGTGGTCCACATAGACATTTCCCCAATTATGTCAGTAACATTCTTCAAGGGTTTTTTGTTTGTTGTTTTTAACTCATGAGCTAATGAAGGATTGAGCCTTGCCTTTGGCTGTCATGAGAAGCCAGACTTTTATTTTCCTTTTTAATATGTTTTATTTTTTGGCGATGCTGAGTCTTCATTGCTGCAAGTGGGTTTTCTCTAGTTTCGGAGTGGGTGCTGCTCTCTAGCCAAGGGCCTCAGGCTTCTCTATGCCTTGGCCTCTCCTTTCGGAGCACAGGCTCTAGGTGAGCTTCAGTACTTGTGACTCACGGGCTCAGTACTCGTAGCACGTGGGCTGAGTTGCCCCGTGGCATGTGGGATCTTCCCAGACTAGGGATTGAACCGGTGTCCCCTGCATTGCAAGGTGGATTCTTAACCACTGGACCACCAAGCACACTGGAAGCCAGACTTGGAACTGAACCAAAATGAATGCAGATTGCTAGTCCATGTGAGAACTTGCACAGGGCAGGCTTCTTAGGGAAGTGCCAGAGCAGTCATTCAGTCCTCAGAACAGCCAGGCCGGGATTGCTGCCCACATTTCCGGAGGCGAGGTGGCAGGTGGTGTCTAAAGCTGAGCTGCCCTCGTCTGGGTTTGGTAGATGAGCAAATTGAGGTTTGGGACCTGGAACACCTCGCCTGTATCCTGCCACTTGAGCATGGAGAAGTCCGAATGTGAAGCCACGTTTGACCAACTCTGAGCGCCAAAGTCTTTGACTGTGTGGATCACAACAAACTGTGGACAATTCTGGAAAGAGATGGGAATACCAGACCACCTGACCTGAGAAACCTGTATGCAGGTCAAAAAGCAACAGTTAGAACTGGACATGGAACAATAGACTGGCTCCAAATTGGAAAAGGAGTACGTCAATGTGGTATATTGTCACCCTGCTTATTTAACTTATATGCAGAGTACATCATGAGAAACGCTGGGCTGGAAGAAGCACAAGCTGGAATTAAGATTGCCAGGAGAAATATCAATAACCTCAGATATGCAGATGACACCACCCTTATGGCAGAAAGTGAAGAAGAACTAAAGAGCCTCTTGATGAAAGTGAAAGAGGAGAGTGAAAAAGTTGGCTTAACGCTCAACATTCAGAAAACTAAGATCATGGCATCTGGTCCCATCACTGCACGGCAAATAGATGTGGAAACAGTGAAAACAGTAAGAGACTTTTATTTTCTGGGACTTCAAAATCACTGCAGATGGTGACTGCAGCCATGAAGTTAAAAGACCCTTGCTCCTTGGAAGAAAAGCTATGACCAACCTCGACAGCATATTAAAAAGCAGAGACATTACAAAGATCCGTCTAGTCAAGGCTATGATTTTTCCAATAGTCATGTATGGATGTGAGAGTTGGACTATAAAGAAAGCTGAGCACAGAAGAATTGATGCTTTTGAACTGTGGTGTTGGAGAAGACTCTTGAGAGTCCCTTGGACTGCAAGGAGATCCAACCAGTTCAACTTAAAAGAAATCAGTCCTGAATATTCATTGGAAGGACTGATGCTGAAACTCCAATACTTTGGCCACTTGATATGAAGAACATTGGAAAAGACTCTGATTCTGGGAAAGACTGAAGGCAGGAGAAGAAGGGAACGACAGAGGATGAGATGGTTGGATGGCATCACCAACTTGATGGACATGAGATTGAGTAAACTCCGGGAGCTGGCGATGGACAGGGAATTCGGGCGTGCTGCAGTCCATAGGGTCGCAAAGAGTCGGACACGACTGAACAACTGAACTGAACTGAGCGCCTAGAGGCTGAAGCACCTGCTCTCTGGCTGGTTTTGCGGATCCAGCTTGCGTCCCACCTCGGGCCCTGTCACGGCGCCCGTCAGCTCCACCTCGCACTTGGCTATAGCCGGAGGCGCCTGGGTCAGGAACGCGGTGGAGCCGCCAGAGGCTCCAGCTGTGCTCACACATCAACAGCTTTGTGCTGCGCAGCATCTGGCCGTGCCCGGGGTCTCAGCAGGGGAAGTTGCAAGGGATACACACAAGGTGGGACGCCAGAGCCCAGAGCAAAGGACACGCACAGCTGGTCTGGCGGTGGTGCTGGGGCAGAGCCAGGGCCCACCACCAGGGGACGCGCACGGCTCCAGGGCTCACCACTGGGCCCAGGATGCTCTACCTGCAGGGGGTCTCTGATTTCCCTGGTGGCACCTCCCCTTCATCTGAGAACTCACAGGTTTTATTATTTTTTTTTTAATGATTACTTTACTTTAAGAATGTATGCATTTCTTTTTTTTTTAATATTTATTTTTATTTATTTATTTGGCTGTGTTGGGTCTTAGTTGGGGCATGTGGGGTGTAGTTCCCTGACCAGGGATCAAACCTGGCTCCCCTGCATTGGGAGCTCAGAGTCTTAGCCACTGGACCACCAGGGAAGTCCCTGAGAACTCACAGGTTTTAAAGGCCCTCAGCAACCGAGTGAGAGCTTCCCTGGTGGCTCAGACGGTAAAGAATCTGCCTACAATGCAGGAGACCCTGGATTCCATCCCTGGGTGGGGAAGATCCCCTGGAGAAGCGAATGGCAACCCACTCCAGTATTCTTGCCTAGAGAATTCCATGGACAGAGGAGCCTGGCAGGCTGCAGTCCATGGGGTCGCAGAGTGGAACACTACTGAAGTGACTTAGCACGAGCACAGCAATCAAGTGAACGGTCAAACAGAGGTGAATGGGAAGCCTTGGGTGGCCACCCAGCACTTCTTTGACTGGAGAGTTTTTTAAAAATAAAAGCACCCTGTAATATGCGTGTGTACACTTAAACTTTTACAAACATATATTATCCATTTCAGGCAGATTCTTTACTGTCTGAGCCACCAGGGAAGCCCCTTATATATATATTAGTTACATATAAATATGTGTGGGCTTCCCTGGTAGCTCAGCTGGTAAAGAATCCACCTGCAATGCAGGAAACCTGGGTTCGATCCCTGGGTTGGGAAGATCCTCTGGAGAAGGGAATTGCTACCCACTCCAATATTCTGGCCTGGAGAATTCCATGGACAGAAGAGCCTGGCAGGCTGCAGTTCATGGGGTCACAAAGAGTCAGACACAACTGAGCAACTAAGCACACACACACACATAAATATGTGTACTTTTTGAAATTACAGAAACAGGACATGTTTATGAAAAAGAATGGAAAATATAAATGATCAAAAATAAACACAAAATCACATGCCTGTCACCCCAGAGGTCATGTAACTCTGGTCAAACATCAGAGCCTTCTGAATCTTTTATCGGGCATGTGGGCACTGGCATTAGGGTTTTATCTTCCCGACCGAACGACCTCACAAGACCAGATCACCGGATGACGGAGATGCTGCGTTTTTACGGGAGAATGTTGTTCTTGGGAGAGCCTGATTTAATGACCCTGATGTGATTTCATTGGGGGAACAAAATACACAGTTTTATGAGCTGCTTTCATCAGCCAGTGATTTCCATTTCTCCATTTCAGAAAATGTTCATCTTTTATAAAACGCAATTTTATTTAGATTTCTCCAGTCAACCTTTCCAGTTGGTTTGTGCCCACTGATATTCAACCCAGGGCTGTGCATCCTTGAGATTATAAGCTAGTGCTCTCCTTTCGGGGACAGTGACCGTCTGGAGAGACTGGCTAAGTGTTGGACCGGAAGTCCCACTCTCTAGATTTGCCTCTTACTGCCTCTTGGTGTCAGTCTGCTTGTTTCTTCATTCCCCATGATTCCTCTATGCTGGCAGTTAAAGCAGGGCTGGGAACTTCCCTGCTGGTCCAGTGGCTAGGACTCTGTGCTCACAATGCAGGGGCCCTGGGTTCAGTACCTGCTCAGGGAACTTACATATATAGCAAGGCTGGATGGTGTGAAATAAGAGCTTGTGATTAAAATTCCCAACAATGTAGAAGGGTGTAAATTAAGGGAGATGCTCTGCCCCTCCTCTTTCTGTCTCTGGTCCTTCTCCCCAGAGATAAACACTATAAATAACTGGATGACTGGGTGTTCCTCCTTCCAGGCTTCCCAGATGGCACTGGTGGTAAAGGACCCGCCTGCCAGTGCAGGGTTAGATCCCCTGGAGAAGGAAATGGCAACCCACTCCAGGATCCTTGTCTGGAGAACCCCATGGACAAGGAGTCTGGCAGGCTACAGTCCATGCGGTTCCTGAGGCAGACACAACTGAAGGGACTTCAGTTCAGTTCAGTCGCTCAATCGTGTGACTCTTTTCGACCCCACGGACTGCACGCCAGGCCTCCCTGTCCAGGGTCTTTTAGCATGCACCTTTTCTCCCTGATAGAAATGTACAGCTGTCACTACGTGTGGCTTTTTGCTTTTGTTTGTACAATAGCTGTTCTGGAAATGGAAAAGTCATGTATTTGGGCCATCTCTCCATGGTTTGGTCCTGAGCTCTGTCACTCTAACCTAAGATCACGTTCGCTTCTGTTGACTAAAAACCATACTTTTTTTATATCTAAGTTTCTGTTAAGCCCCATGTGGAGAATTTGGAGAACTTCAATGAAAAGTCCCCCAGGCAAGATAACATCTGATTTATTGAAAGGACGTTCAGCTCACCCCTTCCCTCCCCCACTGCCAACCCTTCTCACTGCAGTCAGTGATTTTTTTTCTTTTAATATTTTATTTATTTATTTTGACTGCACTGGTCTTAGCTGCGGGATGCAGGATTTTTAGTTGAGGCTTGCAATTTCTTAGTGGCGGCATGTGGGATCTAGTTCCCTGACTAGGGATTGAACCCAAGTCCCCTGCATTTGGAGCCCAGAGTCTTAATCACTAAACTAAGGGGAAGTCCCATAAATTTGTCCTACCTAATTCTTGATCTCTTCTCTCAAGTCAACATTTCTTTCAGGCTTCCCACCTCCAGAAATGACATCTGCATCTACTCAGCTATTCAAGTCCTAGATGTGGGCATTGGGATTTTATTTTAAATTTATTTATTTACTTGGTGTTTTTTTTTTTTTTTGGCTGCACCATTTGGCTTGCAGGATCTTAGTTCCCTGGCCAGCAGTGAAAGTGCTGAGTCCTAAGCACTGAACCTGGGCCCCAGCAGTGAAAGTGCTGAGTCCTAAGCACTGGACTGCCAGGGGATTCCCTTTATTGTTTTATTGAGGTACAATTTATCTCAGTAAAATACACAAATCTTAAGTGACAGCTCCATAAAAAAAAATTTTTTTTAAACCTTTGTAGGCATGCATGTAACTACCACTCATATGGAGATGGAAAAACTTCTCAGCACCCAGGAAGTTCCCTTGTGTCTCATCCCAGGCGGTTCCCCTCCCTCACCCAGAGAGACCCACTCTTCTGACTTCTGACACCTGATGGCCAGCCTATGGCTCAGGCCTGCCAGTCTCTCTGCTATATTTTTCTCAGGCTTCATCCTTTCCCACCCAGGCAACAGCACCGGCTTCTTCACTTGTGCCCTCTTCCTCTGGCACCCCGTCCCCCCGGCAGCCAGAGACCTGACTGCTCGCTCCCTGGTCTGAGACCCCCAGAGGCTCCCAGTGCCCTCAGGGAGGTGATCAGTGCCTTGGCTAATCCTCACCTTGCTGACACCATCTCCCAAGTCCTCATGCGTGCCTGCAAGTCACTTCAGTCATGTCTGACTCTCTGCAACCCCGTGGACTGTAGCCCACCAGGCTCCTCTGTCCATGGGCTCCTCCAAGCACGGATCCTGGAGTGGGTTGCCATGCCCTCCTCCAGGGGATCTTCCCGACCCAGGTATCGAACCCATGTCTCTTATGTCTACTGCGTTGGCAGGCGGGTTTTTTTACCGCTAGCACTGCCTGGGAAGCCCTCCTCAGTGCTCACCACACCCCATATGAGGGAATGGAGGCACATGGGGGACCCACCGGTCTACGACTGCAAAGACAGCAAGCAGTGAAGCTGGACACACCAACAGGCTGACTCTCGAACACTTGCTCTTAACAGTTCTGCTCCGCTCCCCGAATGAATGAATCATCTCTTCATCTATCCAGGTTTTCTTTTTCAGAAATATAGTCCCCCAGGGACTACCCTTGGTGGTCCTGTGGCTAAGACTCTACCCTCTCAGTGCAGGGGCCCTGGTCAAGGAACTAGATCCAGTATGCTGCAACTAAGAGTTGGCATGCCACAAGTGAAGACCCCATATGCTACAACTAAAGAGCTGCATGCTATAGGGAAGATGGGAGGTCCCGTGAGTGGCCCCTGAGACCCGGTGCGTGCAAATAAAGAAAGAAACAAAAATAAAAACCAAAGGAAATACAGTAAGTTTAGGAAAAACCAGATCTCCCATTGCTAAGCAGTGGAACGTGAGATCACTTTGGTGCCTGGGGAAGAGGGAAAAGAGGCAAGGGAAGGGGAGGAGCAAGAGGGAGGAGGGGGAGGAGGGAGGGAGGCGGTCCCAGCCTTGCCGGACAGAGGGTGTTTCAGGACGGAGGCCTGCCTCCACCACAGCACTTTCTTGAGGACTGGCCTTGACCCCAGCAGAGGATAGGTTCTTTATTTACTCAGTATCTAAATCCTGACCGTCACTGGGTTGAGAAGCGGGGGTGGGGGGGCCCCTACAAGGCCTGTGGTTTGAGTAAAGAAAACAGTTGCGTAAAAACGGAGAACCTTACCATAGCCCAGGTCCTATCCCCGCCTGAGTCACACTGGAGAAAAGCAAAGCCCCAAGCCCCTCAGATTTCAGGCCAGCAGTTACATCACTTAAGTCATTGCCTGTGAGCTCAGGAAAGGGTGTCCAGGGACAGGGGAAGAGGCAGGATGGAGGGCCAAGGCTGGCTCAGAGGAACTCCAGGCCTGGGTTAGAAAGAGGTCACCAGGTCAAGTGACGGCTTTGGAGAGAGCCCAGAACCCCTGCCAATATCGGGAGCCTCTGATATGACCTCTGTGTCCCTGGCACATGGCACAGTGCCTGGCACACGTAAGCACTCAGGATTCAGGACTTGAATGGACGAATCAGTGAATGAATGAGGGAGCAAGGCACCTCTGCTGGGCACTCCAGTCTCCCACTTAAATTCTGCAACCTGCAGAAACGGCTGTTCTCAGGAGCTCCCTGTTGGGCCAATGGCTAAGACTCAGCACTCCCAGTGCAGGGGGCCTGGGTTCACTCCCTGGTCAGGGAACTAGATCCCACATACTGCAACTAATAAATTAAATGTTAAAGAAAAAAAAAAGAAAGAAATGCCTGTTCTTGGCAATTTCCTGATGATCCAGGAGTTAGGACTCTGAGCTCTTACTGCTGAGGGTCTGGGTTCAATCCATGGTCAGGGATCTAGGATCCCACAAGCCTTGTGGCAAAACAAGGCCAAAAACAAACTAACAAACAAAAACTGTTCTTGGGCCTCATGGGTCTCTGGATCCCACGGAGGCAGGCCTTGGCATTCCGATCTCCCGCCTGACTTTTCTCCTGCTCCGTGCAGAGCCGGGGGATGACTGCAACTGGGATCAGATCTGACCTCCAACTGGGAGGAAGCAGCACTTTTTCCTTAATGCTGGAACCGCGGCCAAAACTGTGTTGTCTTCCGGGTGGGAGGGGATGGTTTATGATGAGGCAGGAAGGACGGGTCCTCCAGAGGTGCTGAAAACCCAGTCACGCGGGTCCCTGGCTGTAGCTTGTGCTGAAATAGTGGAGCTGGGGGCACATCTGGTCCTTTCTCTTCTGGCTCCAAGCTCAGGAAGCTTCTGGAGCATCCCACCCCCCGCCCCCACTCCACAGCCCAGTTTTCTGGGCTGAACAGTCGATGAGAACACATGTTACTTGACTGCAGTTCTGAGATGGACAGTCTGAATTGGAAGCTGGAGCTTGTGGGAAAGGTCAGAGCATCCAGCTGGCCCCATGGGGGGTCAGCTCCGTCTGAGCATCAGCCCATTCTCAAGCCAAGTCCTTTCCTCCACCCCGCCCCCAGCTCTCTGAAGAACCTTTCTGACATATATCAGGTATATGTATATAGATCTCACCGTGGTTTAGCATGGAGATTGATCAAGTCATTTCACTCCTCTGAACCTCAACTTCCTCACCTCTAAAATGGGAATAAGGAAGACAATCGACTAATACTGTGTATACAAAGTATTGAGAACAGAGGCCGGCAGCTAAAGTTGACTCATTGTTATTAATCTTGTTATGTAACGATTTTTACTTTATCACTAAGTTTACTGCCCTGCTTGTGTTTCCAGCTCAAGCTGAAGCTCTGTCTCTCAGCTGGCCTGTCTGGGAGGGGAAAGCCAATTCTCTCTGCCAGGTCTCACTCTTGTCTGGGAGCCAAACTTGCTGCTCATCCTTGGGGTCTCACCCCCTCCCTAGAGTGCTGGTCTGTCTCTTCTCTCAGCTGCTGCTGCCAACACGGTCAACAGTGATGTACCTACGGCCCTAGTGGTCTTTAATGGGTCCACCTGGCCAGAATCTTGCCCATCCACAATGAGAAGGGTGCTGCTGGCTGGAAGGGGCAGGTCTGGGTCAGTGAGAGCAGGGAGGCCTTCAGGGAGGAGGAGTTAAGGTCAGGTTTGGGGAAGGGCAGCAGAGAGAGGCTTGCATAGAAAATGTCATCTTATCCTGTGGTACTCGGAGGACAAGCCGGATCTGAAACGTTCTTCTGTAGGGCCTTAGTCTCCGGTGGATCTTGGCGCCAAGTAGAGCAGGGGGCAGACAAGCGCTGACTAGCTCTGGTTGGTGGCAGGTAGTTTCCTGGTTTCTAGAGCTGCACGAGGCTTCAGGGTTCGAGGGACTTCCTGTGAGATGCCCCGGTGCAAGGGGAACCTCTCCGGTGGGACATGGGAGCACAGGTGAGGATCCCAGGGCTGGCGAGAACCTGAAGCAGATTCGTGGAGGGACCTTTTGTCAGCGTTCTTTGACCTGTTCCTGCTGCTCGTGCCAACTTCTTGGCAAAATTTAAAGAACTTGCCTTTTAATTTCATGGCCGCAGTCACCATCTGCAGTGATTTTGGAGCTCAAAAAAATAAAGTCTGTCCCTGTTTCCATTGTTTCCCCATCTATTTGCCATGAAGTGGTGGGACCAGATGCCATGACCTTAGTTTTCTGAATATTGACTTTTAAGCCAACTTTTCACTCTCCTCTTTCACTTTCATCAAAGTGAAAGAAAGTAAAGTCGCTCAGTCATGTCCAAGTCTTTTCTACCCCATGGACTGTAGCCCACCAGGCTCCTCCATCCATGGAATTTTTCTAGGCAAGAGTACTGGAGTGGGTTGCCATTTCCTTCTCCAGGGGATCTTCCTGATCCGGGGATCAAACCCAGGTCTCCCACACTGCGGGCAGATGCTTTACCATCTGAGCCACCAGGGAATCCCTGGTGAATCCCAGGGAATCACTTTCATCAAGAGGCTCTTTAGTTCTTCTTTGATTTCTGCCATAAGGGTGGGGTCATGTGTATATCTGAGGTTATTGATATTTCTCTCGGCAATCTTGATTCCAGTTTGTGCTTCATCCAGCCCAGCATTTCGCATGATGTACTCTGCGTATAAGTTAAATAAGCAGGATGACCATATACAGCCTTGATGTACTCCTTTCCTGATTTGGAACAGGTCTGTTGTTCCATGTCCAGTTCTAACTGTTGCTTCTTGACCTGCATACAGGTTTCTCAGAAGGCAGTCAGGTGACCTGGTATTCCCATCTATTTTAGAATTTTCCACAGTTTGTTGTGATCCACACAGTTAAAGACTTTGGCATAGTCAATAAAGCAGAAATAGATGTTTTTCTGGAACTCTTGCTTTTTCGATGATCCAGTGAATGCTGGCAATTTGATCTCTAGTTCCCCTGCCTTTTATAAATTCAGCTTGAACATCTGGAAGTTCATGGTTCACTCCAAGCCTGGCTTGGAGAACTTTGAGCATTACTTTGCTAGCATGTGAGATGAGTGCAATTGTGCAATAGTTTAAACATTCTTTGGCATTGCCTTTCTTTGGGACTGGAATGAGAACTGACCTTTTCTAGTCTTGTGACCACTGCTGAGTTTTCCAAATGTGCTGGCATATTGAGTGCAGCACTTTCACAACATCGTATTTTAGGAAATAGCTTGACTGGAATTCCATCACCTGCACTAGCTTTGTTCATAGTGGTGTTTCCTAAGGCCCATTTGACTTTGCATTCCAGGATGTCTGGCTCTTGGTGAGTAATCAAACCATTGTGGTTATTTGGGTCATGAAGATCTTTTTTGTATAATTCTATGTATTCTTGCCACCTTTCCTTAATATTTTCTGCTTCTGTTAGGTCCATACCGTTTCTGTCCTTTATTGTGCCCATCTTTGGATGAAATGTTCCCTTGGTATCTCTAATTTTCTTGAAGAGATCTCTAGTCTTTCCCATTCTATTGTTTCCTCTATTTCTTTGCATTGATCACTGAAGAAGGCTTTCTTATCTCTTCTTGCTATTCTTTGGAACTCTGCATTTAAATGGGTATATCCAAAGGGACCTCCAGGGAAGTCCCTAGATACAGTTCTTATCCTGTTTTCAGGTGATTAATTCAATATCGGTCTTGATCCCCACTGGATTGACAACTGGAGGGCAGGTGGCCCTACACACACACACACACACACACACACACACACACACACACTCACTCATCCCAGCCTGAGGGCTCTGCCTCTGGAGTTAGACTGGATCACTTAAATAAACCTATCCCAACACCACCAGCGGCAGTGGTCGTTTGCATGTAATTGCCAGTCACAATTCTATGTGCTACCTGGATTAGCTCAATAATCTTCAGAGGAAGGTCTATTCTCATGCCCATTTTAGAGATGGGGAAAGTGAGGCTCAGGGAGGAAGCGGTGGTGCCCGGCAGCAACTGACTCAGGCCTGTGCTCCTTGCTGCTCCTTAGCCGCTTGGCCCTGAGGGCAGGTGACTGGGCATCTCCAGGTCCCAGTTTTGCTTTCTTCAAAAATGGGATAAGAAGATTTAACTCATAGAGCCATCACAGAAAATCAGCACCTTTCAAACTAAAACTCAACCCCTGGGTCGGCATTATTGTCACAGACAGGAAGCAGAGTTCTGTTCTTTCGGGATTAAGCTGGGGTTTTCAGAGTTGTTGTAGCCACACATTTCAGGAAACAAACTCACTCAGAAGGACTACGCAGATAGTGGAGTGCAGTTTATTACACTGGTGAGCCCAAGGCAGAGTCTCCTCTTAGCCAAGGACCCGACCAGCATTTGTGAGACTCTATGCCCGATGTGTACGTGTCCGAACTCACCACCCCAAATTCCTTGAGACTTACATAAACAAATGAAGGATAAATACACACAATAACTTCATCACTCATGTGTTATGTGTTCAAACAGTTAAACAATTGGCCAATAATCAATAAGCCTGAGGTTACACTCCGATAGGTACAGAAAAATTTATGGCCTGTCCAGAGACAGGGGTGATTAGTGTATGTTTTCTCTTAGGGGATGAGTAACCTGGATAAGATCTTCAAGGTTCCCCTGTCCAGAGGGAGTCTTATCCTTTTAGAGTTTAGAGTCCATTGGAGAAGCGGCAGAGCATGATCAGCATGAACAGGCCTAAGATGGAGTCCATGCCCTATGAATTCTCTTTTCAGTTGAATTTTTTAAGTCCAACTTGCTTAAAATCATGGCATCTGGTCCCATCACTTCATGGGAAATAGATGGAGAAACCGTGGAAACAATGTCAGACTTTATTTTTGGGGGCTCCAAAATCACTGCAGATGGTGATCGCAGCCATGAAATTAAAAGACGCTTACTCCTTGGAAGGAAAGTTATGACCAACATAGATAGCATATTAAAAAGCAGAGACATTACTTTGCCAACAAAGGTCCATCTAGTCAAGGCTACGGTTTTTCCAGTAGTCATGTATGGATGTGAGAGTTGGACCGTGAAAAAGGCTGAGCGCCAAAGAATTGATGCTTTTGAACTGTGGTGTTGGAGAAGACTCTTGAGGGTCCCTTGGACTGCAAGGAGATCCAACAAGTCCATCCTAAAGGAGATCAGTCCTGGGTGCTCATTGGAAGGACTGATGTTGAAGCTGAAACTCCAAAACTTTGGTCACCTCATGCAAAGAGTTGACTCATTGGAAAAGACCCTGATGCTGGGAAGGATTGAGGGCAGGAGGAGAAGGGGATGACAGAGGATGAGATGGCTGGATGGCATCACCGACTCGATGGACATGGGTTTGGGTGGACTCCGGGAGTTGGTGATGGGCAGGGAGGCCTGGCGTGCTGCAGTTCATGGGGTCGCAAAGAGTCGGACACGACTGAGCGAATGAACTGAACTGAACTGCTTAAAATCAGCCCCCAGTTTGGGCCGGTACCTCACAGACAGCTTCGATAGGTTGATTCACAGGTCCTGGGGACTGAACTGAAAGGCATGAGTTTTGCTTGAGATTCTAATCACATCTGTGACCTTTGTATCAAGCGTCTTAAGGAAATATAAAAAAACCAGAAAGACAAGTCCTAGAATATTTTATGTAGAGCTGCACTGTCCCTATGGCAACCTCAAACCAGAAATGATCCCTGAGCTCCTGAAATGTGAAAGGTCCAAACTGAGATGTGTCATGAGCATAGAATTCATACCTGAATATGAAAAAAAAGTTAAATATCTAATTAATAATTTAAAAATATTGGTTACATGTTAAAATGATATTTTGGATCTATTGGCTAAATAAAATACATTAATTACTGCATGTGTGCTAAATCACTTCAGTCACATCCGACTCTTTTCAACCCCATGGACTGCAGTACATCAGGCCCTAGTAAGTGGGAGGGGTGTAGCCTGCCAGGCTCCTCTGTCCAAGGGATTCTCCAGGCAAGAATCCTGGAGTAGGTTGCCATGCCCTCCTTCAGGGAATCTTTCTGACTCAAGGATCAAACCTGGATTTTTTTCATTAGCAGGCAGGTTCTTTACCACTAGCGCCACCTGAGAAGCTCAAAATATATTATTATGGTGGCTAAACGATATCCTGCAAGGATATCACGTCTTAACTCCTAGAACCTATAAGTGTTACTGTAATGGAAAAAGAGTCTTTACTGCAATTATGTTTCAGTTAAAGATTTTTTTTGGCTGTGGAATCTTACTTCCCTGACCAGGGATTGAACCCATGCCCTGGAAGTGCAGAGTCTTGAACACTGGACCACCAGGGAAGTCTCCAGTTGAAGATCTTCAAATAAGGAGATTATCATCGATTAGCTAGGTAAACCCTAAGTGAAATCACATGTTGTTCAGCAGTCAATCAGGTCCAACTCTTTGCAACCCCATAGACTGCAGCACACCAGGCTTCCTTCCTTGTAAGTGGGAGGGGTCAGCCACACGCCAAGGAAGCTGGAAGAGACAAGGAACAGATTCTCTCCTAGAGGGTGGGGGAAGCACAGCCCTGCTGACACCTTGGTTTCAGACGTTCAGCCTCCAGAACTTGAGAGAATAAGTTTCTGTTGTTTTAAATTCACCAAATCTCTGGTGATTTGTTACAGTGTTCTGGGGAACTCAAACAGTTATTGAAATTAATTTCACTGTTTCTTTTTTTTTTTTTTTAACATGGCCACTAGAAAATTGTTACTTATGAACGTGACTGGCCCTTGTAATGAACTTGGACCTTTCTCCAAGGAAAGGAAGCCACCTCTCCTCCCTGGCTCCTTGTTCAGCAAGGCGCTGAACCAGAGTCGCACTTCTCATCTACGGTCCTTGAGTCTCTGGGCATCCAGGAAGGTGCCTGCAGATTTATTTTCAGGTTGACAGGACCGGTTAAAGACATCTTCTGTCTTTGGCCAGATTACATGAAGTAAGCGCTCTCTAGAGATCCAACCAGCAGTTACACGTGTCCTACAGACATGCAAACCCTTTTAAAAGCAAAAGGACACTTTATTAGTTTCTTGGGGCTGCAGTGACAAATTACCGCAGACTGAGAGGCTTAAACAACAGAATTTTTTTCTCTAGTAGTTCTGGAGGCCAGAAGTCTGAAATCCCGGTGTTGGCATGGTTGGTCACCTCTGGGGGAGTCTCTTTCATGCCTTTCTCCCAGCTTCTGGAGTCAGCTGGCAGCCCTTGGGGTTCCTTGGCTTGTGGCCGCATCACTGCAGTTTCTGCCTCTCTCTCTACATGGCCTTCCTTCTGAGTCTGAATCTTCTTCTCTGTTCTCTCATGAGGTCACCAACCGTTGCGTTGAGTCCACTTCAAATCTGAGATGACCTCGTTTCAAGATCCTTAATTAAGGATCCTGGTGATAGTGAAAGATGGGGGAGCCTGGTATGCTGCAGTCCGTGGGGTCACAGAGTGGAACTCGGCTTAGCGACTAAACAACAGCAAACTTAATTACGTATGCAAAGACCCTGTGGTGATTAATTTAATGTGTCAACTTGACTGGTCACTGGGTGCCCAGATTAAGCATTATTTCTGAGGTGTCTGTAAGAATGTTTCTGGATGAGATTAGCATTTGAATCAGTGGACTCAGGAAAGTAAGACGCCCTCCCCCACATAGGTGGGCTTCATCCAGTTCATCCAGTCACCAGGGCCTGAACAGAATGACAAACAGGGGAAGGACGATTCACCCTTCTTTTCCTGCCTCCCCGGCTCACTCACTTCCCCAGCCCTCAGGCTGAGGTTTAAAGCATTGGCTCCCCTGGTTCTCAGGCCTTTGGACTTGGACTGAACTATGCCACCAGTTTTCCAGGTTCCCGGCTTGCAGATGACAGTTCACAGGACTTCTTAGACTCTATAATCCCTTGAGCTAATTTCGAATAATAAATCCCTCTAGAGGATAGATAGATTAACAAACTCTATATACATTATATATAGATACCTGGGTGGCGCTAGTGGTAAAGGACCCACCTGCCAGTGCAGGAGACTTACGAGACTCGGGTTTGACCCCTGGATTGGGAAGATCCCCTGGAGAAAGAAATGGCAAGCCACCCCAGTATTCTTGCCTGGAGAATCCCATGGACAGAGAAGCCTGGAGGGCTACAGTCCATAAAGTCACAAAGAGACGACTGAAGCCCCCTAGAGTCTATCTATATAGTCATATAATCTCTCTTCTCTGTCTATAGTCTATATATATATGATTTGATTGATGATTGATTTTGGGGGAACAGAGGTGTCTGACCTTTGTTGTAGTGCTCAGACTCACTAGTTGTGGCACTCAGGCTTAGCTGCCCTGCAGTTTGTGGGATCTTAGTTCCCTGACCAGGGATTGAACCCATGTCACCTGGTTGGAAGGTCTTAATCACTGGACCACCGGGGAAGTCCCTGATTTTGGTGCTCTGGAAAACCCTAATACAGACCCCATTCCCAAATAAGGTCACATTCACAGGTGCTGTGGGTTAGGACCCAGACATATCTTTTCTGGGGACATTACTCAACACCCTCCAGATGTGTTACTTCTGTCTTTGTAGAGGCTGGACTGCAAAGGGGGCTCAGAGCATGGATCTCAACTCTGTGGATCAGGATTTGAATTCTCCACTTGTGATCCTGTTGCTATTGCTGTTTTTCTCCCTGGAGCCTCAAGAATCTTCTATGAAAACTGGAAATCTTGGCATTATGAGTATTTTCTCCAAAAGATTGTTGTGAGACCTCTCATTAGCTCTTAGGATAAGTTACCTTGAAGCTCCAATACTTTGGCCACCTGATGTGAAGAGCCAACTCACTGGAAAAAACCTTGATGCTGGGAAAGATTGAGGGCAGGTGGAGAAGGCGGCGACAGGGGTTGAGATGGCTAGATAGCATCACCAACTCAATGGACATGAATTTGAGCAAACTCTAGGAGATAGTGGAGGACAGAGGAGCCTGGCGTGCTACAGTCCATGGGGTCGCAAAGAGTTGTATGTGACTTAGCAACTGAACAACAACAACAATTACTGTTTGTGTTCTTATTTATAATAAGATGTTGGCCTCCTGAAAGGCCCTATCAAGGTCTGATGTTACCCCTTCTCTGGCTTTGATTGGGACATGCCTTCTTCCCTCACCCCACACTCAGTTACCCTGAGCTCAGGGCCAGTCTCGTGCATTCACACAGGGTCCTGAGCTCGGTTTACTGCTCTGCTGTCTTCTTAATAACTTCTGAACAGAGACTTTGCATTTTCATTTTGCACTGGGGCCACACACTTGGCAACCAGACCAGCTTGGGGTCACCCTGTTTACTGTGTCTGTAGCCGTGAGGGATAAGAATTTTCCCTTCCGGTCTGAGTTGGCTCAGTGGTGCATGGGGTGATGGCCTCTCTAAGAGGAATCTTTCTGAACTGGGTCATGGCCGCTGGAAAACATGGGCTCTAAGGATCTGCTGATGGGGTGGCAGCTGTTTCGCCTGGAAGAGGAGATTTGGGATGGACCCAGCGTGGCCTCCCATAGGACTGGAAAAGGTCAGTTTTCATTCCAATCCCAAAGAAAGGCAATGCCAAAGAATGCTCAAACTACCACACAATGCTCAAAATTCTCCAAGCCAGGCTTAAGCAATACGTTAACCATGAACTTCCAGATGTTCAAGCTGGTTTTAGAAAAGGCAGAGGAACCAGAGATCAAATTGCCAACATCCAATGGATCATCGAAAAAGCAAGAGAGTTCCAGAAAAACATCTATTTCTTCTTTATTTACAGTGCTAAAGCCTTTGACTGTGTGGATCACAATAAACTGTGGAAAATTCTGAAAGAGATGGGAATACCAGATCACCTGACCTGCCTCTTGAGAAACCTGTTTGCAGGTCAGGAAGCAACAGTTAGAAATGGACATGGAACAACAGACTGGTTCCAAATAGGAAAAGGTGCTGGGGTCCAGCCCTGGCGGGTCCAGGGGTCTTGAGGGATGAGTGGCCTCGGCAAAGTACTGAGCTGAGTCAATGTGGTGATGGAGCAGTCTCTTTCTTTATTGTGGTTGGTTTACAGTTTTATACCCAAGAAACATCCCCATTATATCACATGGCATTCTATACAATGTTTTGTTTTCTATCTTCCGTCAACAACCGTATCATTGAGCTCATTCCCCAATCTATCATCAAAACATTCCCCTTGCAGAAGTCAGATTTCTGCGTAATCAGATTTAACAATAGTATGTTTATTATTTTATTGTCTTCAGCATACTTCATTCAATCATGATAAGTACATCAATCTAGGCAGAAAGGTTACATTTTTCTCTTATCAGGTGCAGCTGTGTAGAGGCTAGAGGGAAGGGCTACTCTTGAAACTGTTTTATTCTAGTAACCTCAACCACTACCTGCCTCATTCTGTTCTGACACTCCGGTTTTTATGAGGAAAGAGAACAATGAGACAGTCTAGCAGGACTGCTTTAGCAATAAAACTCTATTTACCTTATATAACTACTATAATGAATTCCTATGTCTACACTAACCTAAAGCAATCAATGTCTCCAACTATGCTGGCCACAGTTGTGAGCATTCCTAAGTCCCATCCACCCTGGTCTCTTCATGAAAGAGAGCTTCCGCTGTGGAGTGGTTGGGGGAGTGGGAGGTGGAAAGGTGACCCAAGTACGAGCCCTTCTGGTGGTGGCCTTGCCATGACCCCCAGAGAACTCTTGGTAAACTCTCCAGTAACTAGTAGGAGGTGCAGTAATCTATCTAAATGTCCCTATTATTCCTCCTTAGTCCCTGGGGAAGGGAATCCACCTTCCCCGATCCTCTGGTCTGATAAGGTCTGAGGGAATTATCTCAGGACAAATTCTTTCTAACTGGGACTGACCTACTGAGATGAGCTAATGTTCCAAGCATAAACAGAACTTCCCAAGAAAAATACCAGGAGGGGCCTTGCCCCGGGATGGCCCAATAAGGAAAATCTGCTTTGCAGTTTCCTTCTTAGTCTCATGACCTTGTCATCAAGGGGGCATCCTGACAGCAAAAAAGAGTATGTTAAGGCTGTATATTGTCACCCTACTTATTTAACTTACATGCAGAGTACATCATGAGAAACGCTGGACTGGAGGAAGCACAAGCTGGAATCAAGATTGCTGGGAGAAATATCAATAACCTCAGATATGCAGATGACACCACCCTTATGGCAGAAAGTGAAGAGGAACTAAAGAGTCTCTTGATGAAAGTGAAAGAGGAGAGTGAAAATGTTGGCTTAAAGCTCAACATTCAGAAAACTAAGATCATGGCATCTGGTCCCATCACTTCATGGGAAATAGATGGGGAAACAGTGGAAACAGTGTCAGACTTTATTTTTCTGGGCTCCAAAATCACTGCAGATGGTGATTGCAGCCATGAAATTAAAAGATGCTTATTCCTTGGAAGAAAATTTATGACCAACCTCGACAACATATTAAAAAGTAGAGACATTATTTTGTCAACAAAGGTCCATCTAGTCAAGGCTGTGGTTTTTCCAGTAGTCATGTATAGATGTGAGAGCTGGATGATGAAGAAAGCTGAGCACTGAAGAATTGATGTTTTTGAACTGTGGTATTGGAAAAGCCTCCTGAGGGCCCCTTGGACTGCAAGGAGATCCAACCAGTCCATCCTAAAGGAGATCAGTCCTGGGTATACATTGGAAGGGCTGATGTTGAAGCTGAAATTCTGATACTTTGGCCACCTCATTCGAAGAACTGACTCATGTGAAAAGACCCTGGTGCTGGGAAAGATTGAGGGCAGGAGAAGAAAAGGACGACAGAAAATGAGATGGCTGGATAACATCACCAACTCGATGTTTGGGTGGACTCTGGGAGTTGGTGATGGACAGGGAGGCCTGGCGTGCTGCGTTTCATGGCATCACAAAGAGTTGGACATGAGTGAGGGACTGAACTGAACAGCGTGTCCTCCAATTTCTGAAGGGCCCGTGGGGAGAAGGGAATAGCAGTATTTTTGGTGGCCCAGGAAGGCATATCCAGCTCAGTGTAAAGGAACAATTTTGAAGAGAGAGTTGTGCAGGACGGGAATGGCTGACTTCAGTTCAAACCTCAGCTCTGCCTGGAGGCGGAGAGCATGGACTCTGTCTTGGGGTATTTCCATCTCTGCCCAAATCTGTGAACCTAGAGAAGGTCATTCAGAGCCCTGAGTCCATTTTCCCAAGTAGGAAACAGTCCTGTTAATGCTCCCTAACACAGGGCGAGGTGCTAGAGATAAAACAAAAGGTAAGTTTACAGGTACAGCGTGTAAAGGAAGCCTGGCTCCTGGGAGGTTACCTAATGCTAACAGCTGCCCCCATTGCTGTTGCTGCTCTTGTTATTATTACTGGAAGACAGTGAGTTCCCCAAACTGGCAGGGTTCGAGTGGAAATGGGCCAGCCAAGACTTTCAGAGATGACCCTTGCACCAGAGCTAAAGGAGGAAGTGACCTCTCTGCCCCCTGGACAGTTTTGGCATCTGGCATATTTGGAGGATTAGTTTAGAAACCTACAGTTATAAAAGACTGTCTTTGTCCTGGAGGGAGAGGGGGTGGCGCTTTTTCTGGTGGAGTGGAAGAAGTTTGGGGGCCTGGAGGCTGCTGAAGGAGTGGGAGGCCGGGGTGTTCTCATCGTTCTTGCCTTTGAAAATCTCAGCCAGCTGTCCCCTGAGCCATGGCATGCTGAGCACGTTCTCAGGAATGCACAAGAGCCCCTCCAGGGCCTCCTAGGAAATGGGCTCCCGATGTGTCTGAGAGCCAGGCACAGGAAAACAGCATTGGTGAGTGGTGTGCCTGGGAGAGCAGGCGGGCATGTTCTGCTCTATGTGGGCAGCCTGGGCAGGGGTCGGTCTCAGCCCTTGCTGATCCTGGAGCCTCTGCTGGAGTCCACCCTCGGGCTGACTGCCGCTTCCCTGGAAACGTCTTGGCCCTGGTTGTGCTGAGACACACATTTCTCCTCTCCCCTACCCACTCCGGCCGCTCCTCTCGCCTGTGTCATGTCCCCAGGCTGTTTCCAGGAACTGCTGATCCGGCCTGACGGCATCAGTGCTGGGATCTGAGGCCGGAGCCCAGGAGCAGCAGCCGGCGTCCATCCAGGACACGCTGGGTCAGAGCTTGGACGAGCCGGGAGGACGGGAGCCATGGCCAGCCCCAGCAACTCACCATGCCTCGTGCACACAGGCAGGCGGTCCGGCTCCCGACAAACACTGACGCAGCACAGCGCTCTGCGGACATCGCTCTAGGTGTGCAAACACAGCCACAAACAAGACGGCCACCTTGGCTTTTCCTTTTCATGGAAAACTATCCCTTTTAAAGTGTACAATTCAGCAACATCAAGTGCGTTCATATTGTTGTGCCCATCACCACCAACCCTCTGAAACATTTTTATCTTCCCCCAAGGAAACTGCAAATGCATCAAACCATCAGCCCCATGCCCTGCTCCACTGCCGCCCTGGCCAGCACCATCTGCTTTCTGTCTCTGGGTTTGCCTCTCTTGGACATTTGCCTATTGTTGACTTAAAAAAAGGATGTACAACTTGAGAGTTGTGAGTTAAGTTTTATTTGGGGCAAAATGAGGACTGCAGTCCAGGAGGCAGCCTCTCAGATAGCTCTGAGAGACTGTTCCAAAGTGGCAGTGGGGAAGAGTCAATATATAAGGTTTTGGTAATGGTGAGGATCTAACAGAAGCAGTATGTGAACCGTGAGCTTCCAGATGTTCAACCTGGATTTAGAAAAGGCAGAGGAACCAGAGATCAAATTACTGACATCTGTTGGATGATCAAAAAAGCAAGTGAGTTTCAGGAAAACATCTACTTCTGCTCTATTGACTATGCCAAAGCCTTTGACTGTGTAGATCACAAGAGTTTGTTGAAAATTCTTCAAGAGATGAGAATACCAGACTACCTTATCTGCCTTCCTGAGAAATCAAGAAGCAATAGTTAGAACTGGACATGGACCAATTCCAAATAGGGAAAGGAGTACATCAAGGCTGTATACTGTCACCCTGCTTATTTAACTTATATGCAGAGTACAACATGAGAAATGTTGGACTGGATGAAGCACAAGCTGGAATCCAGATGGCCAGGAGAAATATCAATAACCTCAGATATGCAGATGATACCACCCTTATGGCAGAAACTAGAGAAAGTGCGTGCAAAGCAACAAAGACCCAGTGCAGCCATAAGTAAGTAAATAAATGAAAAGAATGTCCTCCTTGACCAAAGCTCAGCTGTAGGACCCAGGGCAAGTACAGATTCCATCTGGGCCCCACATCTCAAAAGTGGGTCTAACAGTCATCTCTTCTCAGGAAGGTTGAATATCATGATGTCTGTGATTAGCCCAGTGTCAGGTGTGAGGGCAACGCTGCAGTGACCCTAGGGCCATCATTCCATCTGACTCCTGTCCTTAGTGGGATGGCATCATCCCTGAAAGTTATCTCAAGAATGTGTTTCAGGGTCAGGCTGAGCTCAGGAGCCTAGACAGACACCTTGGTGTACACGCACGCTGAATTACTTCAGTCATGTGTGATTCTTTGTGACCCTATGGACCATAGCCCACCAGGCTCCTCTGTCCATGGGCTTCTTCAGGCAGGAATACTGGAGTGGGTTTCCATGCCCTCTCCAGGGGATCTTCCTGATTCAGGGATCGAACCTGAATATCTCTCATCTCTTGCATTCAGAGAAGGCAATAGCACCCCAGCCCAGTACTCTTGCCTGGAAAATCCCATGCTCGGCGGAGCCTGGTAGGCTGCAGTCCATGGGATCGTTACAGGTCGGACACAACTGAGCGACTTCACTTTCACTTTTCACTTTCAAGCATTGGAGGAGGAAATGGCACCCCACTCCAGTATTCTTGCCTGGAGAATCCCAGGGACGGGGGAGCCTGGTGGGCTTCCGTCTATGGGGTCGCACAGACTCGGACACGACAGAAGCAACTTAGCAGCAGCAGCAGCTCGCATTGGAAGGTGGGTTCTTTATCAGTAGTGCCCCTTGTTGCTGTTGTTCAATAGCTAAGTCATGTCCAGCTCTTTGCGACTCCATGGACTGCAAGATGCCAGGCTTCTCTGTCCTCCACTATCTCCTGAGTTTGCTTAAACTCATGTCTATTGAGTCAGTGATGCCATCCAACCAGCTCATCCTCTGTCGTCCCCTTCTCCTCCTGCCTTCAGTCCTTCCCAGCATCAGGGTCTTTTCCAATGAGTTAGCTCTTTGCATCAGGTGGCTAGAGTAGTGGAGCTTCAACTTCAGCATCAGTTCTTCCAGTGAATATTCAGGGTTGATTTCCTTTAGGATTGACTGATATGATGTCTTTGTTGTCCAAGGGACTCTCAAAAGTCTTTTCCAGCACCACAGTTGGAAAGCATCAATTTTTGGCACTCAGCCTTCTTAATGGTCCAACTCTCACATCTGTACGTGACTACTGGAAAAACCATAGCTTTGACTATATGGACCTTTGTTGGCAAAGACGTCTCTGCTTTTTTAATATGCTGTCTAGGTTGGTCATAGTTTTTTGGGAAGCCCCAGATCAGCCTGGTTCACTGATGGATGGCTTCTGGTCTTAGCCATTTATCCCCATCGGTAAAGGTTAGTTTCTGTGTTTCTACACTGCTGGATGAGTGTTTGTGCTGTCAGCATGCCAACTACCCAAATTTAAAATCACGTTTTCTTTTCCAGCTGTAACTGAATAGTTATCAAAGACGGGTGTCCTGGGGCAATCTTGCTCTGGTCCCAACCTGCCTGGCAGCCAGTCCCGCTCAGAGACACCTAGTCCTCTTCCTGGGCTCTCTGCTTGGCAGGTAGAAGAGATAGCCAGGCTCGCCGTGGGGGAATTCCAAGAAGTAAGCAGATAGGAGCTGGAATGCAGAACTAAACTCTGGGACTTTATTTATTTTGGACTAGATTCATATTCTAGATATATTTATCAGTTCAGTTCAGTTTAGTCGCTCAGTCGTGTACAACTCTTTGTGACCCCATGAACCGTAGCACGCCAGGCCTCCCTGTCCATCACCAAGTCCCAGGGTCTACCCAAACCCATGTCGATCGAATCAGTGATGCCATCCAACCATCTCATCCTCTATCATCCGCTTCTCCTCCTGCCCCCAATTCTTTCCAGCAGCAGGGTCTTTTCCAATGAATCAGCTCTTCGAATGAGGTGGCCAAAGTATTGGAGTTTCAGCTTCAACATCAGTCCTTCCAATGAACACCCAGGACTGATCTCCTTTAGGATGGACTGTTGGATCTCCTTGCAGTCCAAGGGACCCTCAAGAGTCTTCTCCAACACCACAGTTCAAAAGCATCAATTCTTCAGTGCTCACCTTTCTTCGCCGTCCAACTCTCATGTTCATACATGACTACTGGAAAAATCATAGCCTTGACTAGACAGACCTTTGTCGGCAAAGTAATGTCTCTGCTTTTAAATATGCTATCCAGGTTGGTCATAACTTTCCTTCCAAGGAGTAAGCGTCTTTTAATTTCATGGCTGCGATCACCATCTGCAGTGATTTTGGAGCCCCCCAAAATAAAATCTGTCCCTGTTTCCACTGTTTCCCCATCTATTTCCCATGAAGTGATGGGACCAGATGCCATGATCTTAGTTTTCTGAATGCTGAGCTTTAAGCCAACTTTTTCACTCTCCTCTTTCATCAAGAGGCTTTTTAGTTCCTCTTCACTTTCTGCCATAAGGGTGGTGTCATCTGCATATCTGAGGTTATTGATATTTCTCCTGGCAATCTTAATTCCAGCTTGTGCTTCTTCCAGCCCAGCGTTTCTCATGATGTACTCTGTGTATAAGTTAAATAAGTAGGGTGACAATATACAGCCTTAACGTACTCCTTTTCCTATTTGGAACCAGTCTGTTGTTACATGTCCATTTCTAACTGTTGCTTCCTGACCTGCATACAGATTTCTTAAGAAGCAGGTCAGGTGGTCTGGTATTCCCATCTCTTTCAGAATTTTCCACAGTTTATTGTGATCCACACAGTCAAAGACTTTGACATAATCAATAAAGAAGAAATAGATGTTTATCTGGAACTCTCTTGCTTTTTCGATGATCCATTGGACGTTGGCAATTTGATCTCTGGTTCCTCTGCATTTTCTTAAACCAGCTTGAACATCTGGAAGTTCATGGTTAACGTATTGCTTAAGCCTGGCTTGGAGAATTTTAAGCATTACTTTACTAGCAGGTGAGATGAGTGCAATTGTGTGGTAGCTTGAGCATTCTTTGGCATTGCCTTTCTTTGGGATTGGAATGAAAACTGACCTTTTCCAGTCCTGTGGCCACTGCTGAGTTTTCCAAATGTGCTGGCATATTGAGTGCCACACTTTCACAGCATCATCTTTCAGGATTTGAAATAGCTCAACTGGAATTCCATCACCTCCACTAGCTTTGTTTGTAGTGATGCTTCCTAAGTCCTACTTGACTTCACATTCCAGGATGTCTGCCTCTAGCTGAGTGATCACACCATCGAGATTATCTGGGTCATGAAGATCTTGTTTGTACAGTTCTTCTGTGTGTTCTTGCCACCTTTTCTTAATATCTTCTGCTTCTGTTAGGTCCATACCATTTCCGTCCTTTAATGAGCCCATCTTTGCATAAAATGTTCCCTTGGTCTCTCTAATTTTCTTGAAGAGATCTCTAGTCTTTTCCATTCTGTTGTTTTCCTCTATTTCTTTGCATTGATCAGTGAGGAAGGCTTTCTTATCTCTCCTTGCTCTTCTTTGGAATTATGCATTCAAATGGGTATATCTTTCCTTTTCTCCTTTGCTTTTCGCTTCCCTTCATTTCACAGCTATTTGTAAGGCCTCCTGAGACAGCCATTTTGCTTTTTTGCATTTCTTTTTCTCGGGGATGGTCTTGATTCCTATCTCCTGTACAATGTCACGAGCCTCCATCCATAGTTCATCAGGCACCCTGTCTATCAGATCTAGTCCCTTAAATCTATATCTCACTCCCACTGTATAATCAGAAGGGATTTGATTTAGGTCATACCTGAATGGTCTAGACATGAAGTAGCCATCATAGTCAACGAAATGCAGTACTTGGAAAGAAAAAGTGGAGATAGGGAAATGGCATCAGGAGAGCTGAGGGTGGAGACAGGCTTCAAAACCGATTCAAAGTGAAACGGAAGGTGAGACTTGAGCAAAGAGCTGAAGGTGAGTTGTCAGTGCAATGGATGAGAATTCCAGACAGAGGGATCAGAGAAAGGACAGTGTTAGGTCTATGTTTGAGGACCAGCGAGGAGGGCAGTGTGACTGGGCTGAATGAGGAGAGGAAGGAGTGAAAAAGGACTTCATAGAAAACCAGATGGGGACCCGATGCGCTAGGGCCGTGGGCCATTGTTCAAACTTTGGCATTTATTCTGAGTGCAGTGGCACCACTGCAGAGTTTGGAGCAGAGGAGGAATGTGATTTGCGTGATGTTTTATTGAAGCTAAAAAGGAAACGCCTAGACTCCTAGGCTGGGTGAGTCAGAGATTGGAGCTTATTTGTTTCCTTGAGAATAAGAGCCTGCCTATGCAGGGAGAGCAGGAGAGTGAATGACTGCACACAGCTTCAGGCCAACACCACCCCAGCGCCGCCCCACCCCAAACCTGGAGCCTGGAGGGATTTCTCCATCAGTGTGAGAATATAAACTCCCAGGGAACGTTTCTGATTGGCTCTGCTTGGACCAATCTTGGTGCCCAGATCCCTAAAACATTGTGATTGGCTGGTCTGGGTCACATGGCTACCCTATGCTGAGAAGGTGGAGTAGTCTGACTGCTGCAGCAGGATTACAGGCAATAGGGGTGCAAGGAAATGAAAGGAAGGTTGTGGTTTCTCACAGGAAGGCAGAAAGAAGATGCCAGCTGGCAGATGAAAAGCAACAGTCCTTCCTTGAATTGCTCATCTCTTGGGGAGCTCAGGGTTCCCACCTGGTGGCCTCTGCCCCAGGAGGGGCTGCAGAGCCGTCTGAAAGCATTCATTCATCCCGTTGCTTCTCCCGTTGACCACATACCACATTTCGCAAACATTGCTTCTCTGAGAAGGCATGATGCTGAGACAGTCTAATTATAATTTTTTTTAATCACTGCGTTTCCCCATCCCTGGCTGAAGAAAACTCCAGTAATGATCACTGGGGTCAGGAACCAGCAGCCAAGGTGGGGCCACTTCCTTGTCTCTCTAAGCCTCCTCTGAAGTCACAGACAATTGAAACAGCGGGAAGAACTTGGTCTCTGATCCTCGGGAAATGCCGAGGAGGGTGAGCTGGAAGAAGGCTGGCACACAGCAGCTGCTCTCTGCTCAGGGCTGGAGACCTGGGACGGGGATACTTTCGTAGCTTTTTTTTTTTTTTTTTTAAATACAGCAGTGTAACACATTTTGACTATACCTTGGTGAATTTTTAGGTATATAGTCACCTGTGGAACTACTACCTGGGACAAGACAAAACATTTACAAAGCCCAGGAGGCAGGCCTCTTCCCGGGGTGGCTCAGGGCCTTCTCTTGCCCTCATTTTTGTGCGTTCACTCCTGTCTTTTCTGGGGCCCTTGGGGCCAGGCCCAGGGTGCACACTTCCACCTCCTGTTCTCTGCCTAGCACCACGGCCCCCTCATGCCCCCTGCAAGGAGTGGAGGGGAGGAGGGGTAGGGATCCCAATTTACTTGCAAAGAATGTAACTGGAGCTAAGAGAAAATTAACACCACCACCAAAAACAACAACAGGCAGCCCCGCCTCCGACTGAGAGAGGCTTTAGGGAAATTCTTGAAAGAAGATCAGAGAAGGGTTTGTTGTCCTTACTGGGTCCTGGCTTAGCTGGTTCATTTCAGCAAAGGGTAAGGAAAAGATTCCTACCGTGAAGTCACACACGTGGGTCAGAAGGGCCTGCCCCACAAAGTCCCTCTTATTTTCGGCTACAGGTTGCAGTAGGTAATCTTTGTCCACCCTGGTTTTCCCTGCCTCTGCTGGTGAGGTTTCTATCTAGCTACCTTAGCAGACCAAGCACGCCCCTTGGCCCAAGGAGGGATGAACACGAGGGTCCCCTCTTGGCTGTCTCCAGTCCACGGTTTTGGAGTGGTGCAGAGAAAGACCCCTGCCCCATAACTGAGCTTTTGGATGAGGGAGACAGCCCCCTCCAGTGGTTTCCCTGAGCTGAGGGCAAGAGGTGGGCATCCTCTGTTCTCAAACAAAACATCAACAAGGAGCGAGTTAGCACAGTTCCTCCCAGTCTCCTGTCAGAGATAAAACACGTTTCAGGACATCCATTGCTTTCTATGACGGTCCTTGATTGTGTTCTACCATTTATCTCATGAGACTGGGGCAATCTGACAGCCTCATGCTCCAGTGACATGGATGTCAGTTTACAAACACATCTTTGGTCCAGATAAAGGAAGGCTTGGCGCATATAAATAGACAAGAAGCCATCCCCTCCCCCCCTCCAATCCACTGTTCCCCGCAGCAAGCAGCAAGAGTGGGCGTTTTCCCAAGAGTCTCCCTCCCAGCAACCTTGATAGCTAGCCATCATTATCCTCATTTTGAGGAGGAAGCCGAGGCGGAGGCTCCTACTGATGGAGGGTCAATTTATGGACCAGACACTTAATAATCAGACATGACTAATAATCAGACATGACTCCTCTTCATTCACATAACTACTGCGGGGAGTGACTGACTGTTGGCTGAATTTTACAGTTGAATAAATGGGTTCAGACAGGGCAGCTGCTTGCCCAAAGCTACACAGCTGTCACTGAGGGCTGGCTCTGGGATTTGAGGCCAGCTGAGTCTGGCTTCAGTCCACGGCCAATGTCTTTGCCCTCTGCTCAGGTCTTTCCTTGGTCTCGGCTGCTTTGGAGCACTTCTCTGGTGGCTCAGTGACAAAGAATCTGCCTGCCAGTGCAGGAGACATGGGTTCGATCCTTGGTTTGGAAACCTCCAATGGGAAAGGAGATGGCGAGCCATTCCTGTGTTCTTTACCTGGGAAATCCCACGGACAGAGGAGCCTGGTGGGCTACAGTCCATAAGGTCACAAAGAGTCTATAAGCCATTAAGTTTTGGAGAAGGAAATGGCAACCCACTCCAGTATGCTTGCGTAGAAAATCCTGTGGACAGAGGAATCTGGTGGGCTATAGTCCATGGGGTCACAAAGAGTCGGACACAGCTGAGTGACTAACACTGCTACTATTACAGCAGATCTTTCCTGGGTCTCTGCTGCTTTGGAGCACAGGCTAGGCTGTAAGATAAGGTAGGGGGTCCCCAGAAAAAAGAACTTTATATAATTTTTTTGACACAAGAGAAGCCAATTTGACCTAAGCCATTTCGTGATCCAAGCCTGGCCACAGTGCTGCTAGTCCTTGAACAGGTCGCAGTAATAATGAGTTTAAGGGAACAAAAGAGCAAACTGTTATCAGGCAGAAGGAGTTGTAAAAACTCCCATGTAAAGTTTCCATGATAAAAATTAGCCTGAAGCACCTTCCTAGGTGTTTTTCGGAATTTAAAGCCTCCTTACATGCTTGGCCCCCAGATCAACCGAAACCTGGGGAATGATGATAACATTTTCTGAGCCGTGGAATTTCAATCCTAAAGCTTGGACTTCCCTGGTGGCTCAGATGGAAGCATCTGCCTACAATGCTCAAGACCCTGGCCAACATCGCTGGATTATCGAAAAAGCAAGAGAGTTCCAGAAAAACATCTATTTCTGCTTTATTGACTATGCCAAAGCCTTTGACTGTGTGGATCACAACAAACTGTGGGAAATTCTGAAAGAGATGGGAATACCAGACCATCTGACCTGTCTCTTGAGAAACCTGTATGCAGGTCAGGAAGCAACAGTTAGAACTGGACATGGAACAACAGACTGGTTCCAAATAGGAAAAGGAGTACGTCAAGGCTGTATATTGTCACCCTGCTTATTTAACTTATATGCAGAGTACATCATGAGAAACGCTGGGCTGGAAGAAGCACAAGCTGGAATTAAGATTGCCAGGAGAAATATCAATAACCTCAGATATGCAGATGACACC
The DNA here is from genome assembly GCA_007570785.1 of Antilocapra americana. Lineage (NCBI taxonomy): Eukaryota > Metazoa > Chordata > Mammalia > Artiodactyla > Antilocapridae > Antilocapra > Antilocapra americana. Next base: position 6,123,561 of record ML660779.1, on the reverse strand, counting down.
ACCCTTATGGCAGAAAGTGAAGAGGAACTAAAGAGTCTCTTGATGAAAGTGAAAGAAGAGAGTGAAAATGTTGGCTTAAAGCTCAACATTCAGAAAACTAAGATCATGGCATCTGGTCCCATCACTTCATGGGAAATAGATGGGGAAACAGTGGAAATAGGGATAGATTTTATTTTGGGGGGCTCCAAAATCACTACAGATGGTGATTGCAGCCATGAAATCAAAAGACGCTTACTCCTTGGAAGGAAAGTTATGACCAACCTGGATAGCATATTGAAAAGCAGAGACATTACTTTGCCAACAAAGGTCCGTCTAGTCAAGGCTATGGTTTTTCCAGTAGTCATGTATGGATGTGAGAGTTGGACAGTGAAAAAGGCTGAGCACTGAAGAATTGATGCTTTTGAACTGTGATGTTGGAGAAGACTCTTGAGAGATTCAACCAGTCCATCCTATCAGTCCTGGGTGTCCATTGGAAGGACTGATGTTGAAGCTGAAACTCCAATACTTTGGCCACCTCATGTGAAGAGTTGACACATTGGAAAAGACCCTGATGCTGGGAAGGATTGGGGGCAGGAGGAGAAGGGGATGACAGAGGATGAGATGGCTGGATGGCATCACCGACTCAATGGAAATGGGTTTGAGTGGACGCAGGGAGTTGGTGATGGACAGGGAGGCCTGGCGTGCTGCGGTTCATGGGGTCGCAAAGAGTCGGACATGACTGACCGACTGAACTGACTAACTGACAAGGCCCTCTATGAATACACATATATCCTCAGCTTAAAAGTTCCCCAGTTATGCTGTTGGGGAGACACTGATTGGGGAAAGATACCCAGTGTTCTTCTTACTTGCTGCAAGAAATAAATCCTTCCTTCTCCTGATCTTTGGCTTGGTATGTCTTTTGACTCAACACCCACCAAGAGGGAACCCAGTTTTAGGGTAACCAGACTGACACTGCCGTCCTTCTGGGCAGGTCCCAGGTCAGAATGGGCACCAGAAACTAGCTTTTCCATCTTCCCCACTTCCCCTGGGTCTCATGCTCTTGCTTAGTAGTCATGTCCAACTCTTTGTGATGCAGTGGACTATGTAGCCCGCCAGACTCTTTTGTCCGTGGTATTTTTCAGGCAAGAATACTGGAGTGTGTTGCCATTTCCTCCTCCAGGGGACCTTCCTGATCCAGGGATGGAACCCAAGTCTCTTGTGTCTCCTGCACTGCAGGCAGATTATTCACCTGCTGAGCCATCGAGAACCCCCCTAGCAAAGCAAGCCACTTTGGTAAAACTAAAGCGATAAGATCACTGCCTTTGGCAATGTCCCACGGCACACCTGGGGAGGGGGCTGTGGGGAGGGGAGGACACAGCTGGGTGAGGATTTTGAAGCAAGAAATTCAAAGGGCTCACAGACTGTTGATCATCACTGAAGAGCTGATGGCTCTTTTGAGACATTCCTGTAATGAACACTCTAACCATTTGCCTGGGAATCTCCCGGAAAACCAAAGCCATACTAAAAGACAGTAGAACAGTCTGCTAGTTTTCTATGGTTCCTGTAATAAATTACCTGCAATTTAGTGGCATAAAACAACACACATGTGTTATCTCACAGTTCTGGAGGCCAAAAGCCCAAAATCAATCTCAGTAGGCCACAGTTACGGTATCTACAAGGCTGGTTCCTTCTAGAAGCTCTGGGGGAGAATTCTTCTCCCTGTCTCATCCAGCTCCTAGAGGTTGCGTTCTCTGGCTCATCTTCCCTTCACCTTTGAGGCTAGCAGTGTAGTATCCTCTGTCCTCTCTGACCTCTGCTTCTGTCTTCACAGCTTTCTCGCCTAATTCTACCGCCTCTTTTTTTTTTTTTAGGAGGACACTTTTTATTGATTTAGTTTCATATTTGGCTGTGCTGGGTGTTCATTGTTGTGCAGGCTTTTCTCGAGCTGGGGCTACTCTCTAGTTGCGGTGTGTGGGCTTCTCTTGTTGGGGAGCATAGGCTCTAGAGCATAGGCTTCAGTAGTTGGGGTTCCCAAGCTCTAGAGCACAACCTCAGTAGTTGTGGGGCATGGGCTTAGTTGCTCCACAGCATGTGGGCTCTTCCTGGATGAGGGATCCAACCTGTGTCTCTTGCATTGGCAGATGGATTCTTTACCACTGAACCACCAGGGAAGCACAGGAGGACTCTTCTGATCCAACTGGATTCACGGAAAATCAGGAAAAGCTCCCCATTTCAGGACCTTGACTTAGTCCCTGCAAAGCCCCTTGGCCATGTTCCCTAACATACACACGTGCTCTGAGGATGGAGATGGACATCTTTGGGAGTAGGGAGAGGTGGTGAGGGGGACACTATTCAACAAAGTCACAGTAGTGTCCTTCCGGCTGTGGTTCAAGTGTCCAGGCTGAATGTGGGGGCAGAGAGCTCTGATCTCACGCCCACTCCCTGCCCTGACCCTCAGGAAGGCCCGGGGTTAGTGAATCTACCACCCCGTGGAGGTCAGGCCGGGGTCCTGGCTTTGTTGCACCCCTGGCAGGAAGGCAGGGCGGAACAACCTCCACTTCTTAGATCGAGGAAACAGACTAGAAAGCGTTCACGGATTTGCCCTGGAGGGGCGGGGCGGGGCTAGAGGTCCAGTAGGGACACCCCCCACCCACAAACCCCCCACGGCGACTCTCTGCTTCTTCCAAAACCTGGGAGCCGCAGTTGCTGCCCTTGGCTGGGAGTGGGCGGGTGCAGAGTACAGACAAGCCTCCCTGCGCTCTCCCTGCCCCTCCCTGCTCCCGGAGACACACGCACCCGAGCTCTCGGCCCGCCGTCTCTTCCCCCAGCCGCCGCCGCCGAGATGCCGCCCTCCGGCCTGGAGCTGATGAACGGCCAGGTGCTCCCCGCCTTCCTGCTCTGCAGCGCACTGCTGGTCATCAAGATGTACGTGGTGGCCATCATCACTGGCCAAGTGAGGCTGCGGAAGAAGGTACGTGCGGCTCTCGGGGACCCCCAGCCCCGCGTGCGTGCGCTCACGTCTCCCGCCCCCGCAGGGAAAGCTGGAGTCGGGCAGGGACCCTTGGCCAAGAAGTCATCCCAGCCCCCGGAGCGTGCTGGAGCGGGTTAGGAACGACCTACACCCCTCCCAGCCCTGTGGGATGGCTCCTCTGTGGCCCGCACGTCCTCGTCCCGTGGTTGTTTTTGTTTTAATCCGAATTTGCACGTTCTCCTTGCGCAGGGGCCGTGCTCACCTCGGTAGCGCTCCGGTCTCGGTACTGGCGCCGCCTAAGCGAGCACCGACCTGGTGTTTTAAGAGCGTATTACGCGTTTGCTGTGTCCCCAGGTAAGTTCTCGGCACAGCTAGATTTCCGAGTCCCACTTGAGCTTGCGGCGGCGCTCAGCCTCCCTCTGACCTGGCGGTTTCCCGCACCGGAGAGCTGATACTTGGGTGGGGTGGAAACCTTTCAGTGGAAATTCCCTACTGGCCCCCGCGAGGTCGCTCCCAAACCCACCGCAGCCCTCGGAAAGCGGATCTCGGGCCAGGCTCCCCTGGAGTTCTCCGAGAGGAATTTCCCCCACCGATCGGAGTCCCGGAGCCAAAACAACAATGAAGACTCAAAGACGCCAAGATCTGAGCCCGTGTAGGGGGAGGGGGAGGGGGTGGCGTGGGGAGCCACTGGGCGGGAGGGCTGGTTCCAGCCAGAGCCGGGGGAAACCTGCCAGCCAAGTTCGCCAGCCATCCTGAGCACCCCAAAGGATAGCTGATTATCCCCCAGGTATTTCAGAGAAGAAATGTCCCCAGCCCTGCCCCTTTGTCCAGCTCAAAGGCAAGTCGAGGCTGGCTCGGACATCGTGCTGAAGGTGGACCGTGGGTCTTGCTCAGCCCCGAATCTCAGCCGGTACAGACAGGACACAAGGCAGGTCAGCTTCCCAGGTAAAGAAACTCCTGGAGCAGAGAGAGGCACACTGGGCATCCTGACCTCTCCCTGCCCTGCACCGGCCCCACGCGGTTACAGCCTCATGGAGCTTTCTCACAGACTCACTGAGTCCTTGGAGTGAGCGTTAATTCCCATCGTGGTGGGAGGAGAGGGCCGTATTCAACTTCTGATCCACACCAGAAACCTGGGCCCCCCCAGATGATGTTGCCTGTGACAGCAGGGTTTGTATCCAGGTGCCCAGCTCCGGAGCCCACACCCTGCCCTGGGGGGATGGCATTTTCCCAGGGCCTTGCTGGGCCCAGAGCTTTCCTTTTCACGTGAATTAGGGAAGGAAGAGGCAAACCTGTTGGGGTGCCTTTCTGTCAGGACAGTAGGGCATGGCAGAAGGAAACCTCCACTTGGGCTGTCCCCAATCCTGTGAATTTCCCTCTCATTCCCGCTCCCTGCATTCAGGCAGCCAGGGAGGAGCTGGGGGAACTACCCCATGGGAAGGTGACTCGGGGATGCTGTGGCTCCTCCACCCATTAGCCTGGGGACCGTGGGCAAGTCTGAGAGCTTGATTTCCTCATTTGTAAACTTCAGGGTAGTCACGTAGTACCAGGAGATTTCAGCACCTGGCACTGAGCAAATGCCCCCACGATTGTTAGTCTTCATTACTTATTAACAGTTGAATTAACATGACCAGCCATAGGTCTCCTGGTGAGGGTACATCCCAAGGCCTGCCCACCCCTGCCCCCCCACCCCAGTCCCTGCTGGGGGCAGTGCTTCTGCTTCCGATGCCTGCCCTGCCATGGCTCCTGGCCCGGCCAACATGTATTAATGCTGTCTTAGGGGTGAGCAGCCTCATGGACTGTGGGCACCCAAGACAGCTGCCTGTGAAAGGTGTCACAGGCCCATGGACTGTGTGCAGGGTCATCAGAATTAGTGATTCTGTGACATAAGAGCCAGCGAAGAGGAATTCTGGTTGTGGGGGCTCCTGATCATGATAGACACTGCATTGACCTCCAGGGTGAGGAGGGCCAGACCCATCAGACAGGACGGGGAGAAAAAAAGCAAGCACTTGGGGACAGACTAGGGGCTTCTCTGCTGGCTCAGATGTAAAGAATCTGCCGGCAATGCAGGAGACCTGGGTTTGATCCCTGGGTTAGAAAGATCCCCTGGAGAAGGGAATGGCAACCCACTCCAGAATTCTTGCCTGGGAAATCCCATGGACAGAGGAGCCTGGCAGGCTGCAGTCCATGGAGCCACAAAGAGTTGGACACGACTGAGCAACTAACACACTGGGGACAGGTATTGGAAACAGTGGGACCTGTCATTGGATGAGCAATGTAGAAAGCTTGCTGCAGAGATTCAAGTTTGCTGAGCGGTTGGTGGGGCGGGCTGGCTGATGCCCGCAGGCAGCGGTGGAGCAGGAGCAGCAGGTGTGGACTTCGATGACCTGGGTGTAACCTCAGGTCCCTGCTTTGCAGTGACAGTTCATCGAGTGCCCTCCTGGCGCCAGGCATTGTGCCACGGCATCTCCGCTTATCTTCCTTGCTCTTTGTGTGGTAGATGATCTCAACGTGATCTGGAGTTCACAGATGAGGAAGCTGAGACCCAGGGAAGCTCAGATACCTGTAGCTAGTTCCTGTGGGGCTGGGTTTCTCGTTGGGGCCGGTCAAGCTCTCTCACCGCTCTCAATTCAAAGTCTCAATTCTTAGGATGCCTCTAGGACCCCTACAACTTGATCTCGGGACTCTGTCCCTTGCTTGTCACTGCTCTGGCCATGCTGGTTTTTTATTCTTCACACATGTTCTTCTTCCAACCCCAGGGCCTTTGCTCATGCTCGTCCTTGTGCCGTGAATGCTGTTTCTATAAGCTTCCCGTTTTCGGGTTAATGCTGCTGCATCCTTCAGGTCTTAGCTGTACTGTCACTGCCTCGGAGAAGCCTTCTCTGACCCCCAGACTTGGTTGGGTCCCCCATGAACATTCTCAACGCTAACCCTGTCGTCTTTTTCCTTACTCTGACCACCTGATCTTTCCTGGTTCATTGGCAAATCCCCCATTACACTGTGAGCTTCCCAAGAGCAGGGATAAGGGGGCATTCTTCTTACTCTTTTCAGGCTGCTATATAAAAAAATACCAGAGACTGGGTGGCCTAGCAACACCAAAAATTTATTTCTCACAGTTTTAGAGACTGGGAAGTCAAAGGTCAGGGCAGGTTCAGTGTCTGGTGAGGGCCCACTTCCTGGTTCACAGATGACGGTCTTCTTGCTGTGTCCTCACACGGCAAAGGGGTAAGGGAGCTCTCTGGATTCTCTTTTATGAGTGTTGATCTCATTCAAGAGAGCTCCACCTTCATGACCTCATCACCTCCCAAAGGCCCCACCTAACACCATCACACCGGGAGTTAGGTTTTAACACAGGCAATTTGCAGGGACATGAGCATTTAGTTCATAGTGGCCTTGTTCATGGTGAGTCCCCAGCACTGGGCACACAGCAGGAGTTCACGGACGCTGCTGAATGGACATGTATGTGACCGCATTGCCACAGACCGAGTCCATTGGGCCGTCTATGTCATGAACAGTAATTCTCAGCTGATGTATTCCAGGCTTTCGCCAACCCCGAGGACGGTCGCAGACACGGAGGCGTCCAGTACTGCCGGAGCGACCCGGATGTGGAACGCTGCCTCAGGCAAGTACTCTTGGCCCTCGGCCAGATCACCGCCTGCCCTTTCAGGCCCTCTTCTGAACACGAGGGGCTTGGAGGATACCCAGGGGCCAAGATCTTCTGCCTTCTGAATCCTCCTAAACAGTTTTCATTTATTCATTGATTTCATTTCCAGTTAAGTGTTAGTTAAGAAAGGAAAAGTTAGGAAAAGTATTATAGTGCGTCCTCATGACTCGGGATGACAGTTAGAAAAGGTTATTCAGTGCGAATTCATTCAGCCCGTCTCTAACCTCTGACTTGAAGAATCTGCTCTCAAAGGACTCCTGCTGTTACTGGTGTCTTATGGGTCTTCTTGGAGAAACTTCTGCATTCACAGCGCACATGCTATGCGTTTCCTTCTGTATCCCCAAAGGATCACCCTTTACCCACTGATTTATACTGTTTTTTTTTTTAATGTAACAACAGAAATTGTTTCATATCAGCCTATGTAGGGTCCTCGTTCCTTACATTGGTGCCATGGTATTTATGCCATTTCTCTGTTGAATGGATGGTCCATAGTTGATCCAACCTCTTCCCCTCTGATGGCATTTAGGCTGTCTTTCTCTGTTATGAACAGAGTGCATCAAAACTTCTTTCCTTTGCCTTTGTGTGTACATGTGAACAAACCCTCAAGATGCAATCAAATGGTAAGAAACAGTGTCTAATGGTACCTAAGTCCACTTCCACCACTGGTGTAGGAGATGTGTCTCTATGCTCCTGCCAACTCAGTGGATCCATCTTTGCCTGGATCCCTGTCAACATGGTGGGTGACATGCATGTCCTTTTTCACTTTTATGTTGCATTTCTTTCTTCCTTTCTTTTCTGGCTTTGCTGGGTCTTTGTTGCAGCTTGTGGGCTTTCTCTAGTTGTGGCTAACCACTGGACAACCAGGGAAGCCCCTTTACTTTGCATTTCCAAGTGAAGTTGAATATCTTTTCATATGCTTAGCTTTCCCCAGTCAATCAAAAACTGTTTTTTCTTATAGAAATCAGAACTATTCATTGCAGTTTGGTAATATTGAAAATGTGTAGAGAATAAGGGGGAAAACCACTCACAATTTCAATCACTGTTGACATGGTCTTCTAGCTCCTCTTTGCATCTATCGAAATATTTTTCATAGCATAAGGTGCGCACTGTACACCTAATTTGGGGTTCTGCGTTTTTTCAGATAACGTTATTTCATGAGCGCTTTCCATGTCAGTAAATACGACTCAAAAAGTGATTCTTAAAAAAGAGCCGTGTAGGGAGTTCCCTGGTGGTCTAGTGGTTAGGACTAGGTTTCACTGCTGTGGGCTGGGTTCAGTTCCTGGTCAGGGAGCTGAGATCCCACCAACCTCACAGTGCGGGCAAGAATAAAAAGGGGCTGTGTAAAATTCCATCAGATGTTACTTTCACGTAGCTGGTCTCAGTGGGTATTTTGGCAGTTTCCTCTGCTGTTTTACACCAATAAGCTGGCCAACCAGGAGGAGGCCCTCCCCAGGGGTGGGGATTGTCAGTGGAGTGAAATGGGGATGGGAAGGATGGGCAGCTTAGACAGGAGGGAGACGGAGACAAACCCTCACGTGGTTCTTGTCACGTTCCCATGAGTCACAGACAGAAATGGGTGGGACAAAGCAGTGAAAATAATAGAGATTCTTTTACTGAAAGAAAGTCAGTGGGGTTTTTCCTTACATTTTTCTTGGCCATTGAAAATGACACATGTACTCTCGGTTTTTTAAAGTTACAAAAATGCATAATATAGAAAGCAAGATTCATTGCTATTTCACCCTTTCTAATGTAACTATGGGCTTCCCTGGTGGCTCAGTGGTAAAGAATCCCCCTGCAAGGCAGGAGACATGAGTTCAGTCCCTGGGCCGGGAAGATCCCCTGGAGAAGGAAATGGCAACCCACTCCAGTATTCTTGCCTGGAAAATCCCATGGACTGAGGACCCTGGAGAGGCTACAGTCCATGGGGTCACAAAAGCGTTGGACACGACTTAGCGACAACAACAATGTAACTACAGGATACAGTCCTTCATATAAGTTCCATCCATCCATCTGTCCATCTGTTTGTTCATTACACGTTTAATGAGCATTTCCTAAGCGTCGGAGGCTTCCCTTGTGGCTCAGCTGATAAATAATCCGCCCGCAATGCGGGAGACCTGGGTTCGAGCCCTGGGTTGGGAAAATCCCCTGGAGAAGGGAAAGGCTACCCACTCCAGTATTCTGGCCTGGAGAATTCCATGAACTGTATAGTCCATGGGGTCACAAAGAGTCGGACATGACTGAGCAACTTTCACTTCACTTCCAAAGCGGTACATACTGTGCTAAGGACTAGTTGTACTTTGGTGAACAAAAGCCTCACCCATTACGATAATCCATACGTGACCCTCAGGCTACCTGGTTGTGGGGAAGGGTGTGTTAGTAGCAGGGACAGCAGGCTGCCAAGATTGTGTGTACCCCAAGCCAGATCAGAACATCCACCCAGAGGAGTGTTTGTCTTCTCCCACGGTGTGAGAGTTCTGCGTAGCGAAGCTTCCTTGTGGCCCAGGAGTAGTTACCCAGGTTCCTGAGTGCTGTATTTCTACTGGCTGTAACCATGCCAGACAGAGACTACACACGTGCCTGGTGCCAAGACACTGCCACCTCTCCCACAATTTAATTTTTATTTCTGAACAAAAGGACCCATTATCTACAGTTACTGTTCAGTCACTAAGTCATCTCCGACTCTTATGACATGACTTGGCCCACCAGGCTCCTCTGTCCATTGGATTTCCCAGGCAAGAATACTGGAGTGGGTTGCCATTTCCTTCCCCAGGGCATCTTCCTGCCCAGGGAACAAACTTGTGTCTCCTGCATTGCAGGTGGATTCTTCACCACTTGAGCCACAGGGGAGCCCCTATTATCTACTCTACGAATAGTCAAATGGCTGAAATTCAGTTCAGCGCTTTTTGAGCACCTCTGTCTAATAATGTTTTATATAATCCAGTGAGTGTTTATTGGGGACCGACTTTCCATGGACTGGTATTTACTGGGACTTACTATGCCAGACCTGGGGGCTCCTGGGCCCCCAGGGCTCCTCCTGACTTCACAAAACAACATGAAACCTCAAGGGTACAGAGAATCACACATCCTGCCATCCGCTACCGGAGAACTGGCTGGAACCTGATGGGAGATGCCCTGGAAGCAAAAGTGAGTTAATGTTAGACCAGGGCTTTTAGTGCAGCCACGGCCACCTTCTTCACAAACAGGAAAACACTTAGGCCCTGGTTCTTAGAGCACAGATCTACCTTGTGGATGAGCGTAGGCTGGAGCCCAAACGTGGACCCCACTCTGGGGGAAGTCGGAAAGCAGATTTCAAGGAAAATTTTGAAAGCCAGGCTAATCCTTTTAGTGATTCTCTATTAAGTTTCTCTGGTTTTCCTGGTACCTGAGCTGGTAGAGAATCCACCTGCAATGTAGGAGACTCTAGTTCATTTTCTGGGTTGGGAAGATGCCCCTGGAGAAGGGATAGGCTACCCACTCCAGTATTCTTGGGCTTCCCCGGTGGCTCAGATGGTAAAGAATCCGTCTGCAGTGTGGGACACCTGGGTTGGATCCCTGGGTGAGGAAGATCCCCTGGAGGAGGGCATGGCAACCCACTCCAGTATTCTTGCCTGGAGAATCCCCATGAACAGAGGATCCTGGTGGGCTACAATCCATGGGGTCGCAAAGAGTTGGATAGGACTAAGAGACTAATACTCTCACTTTTCATTGAAGTCTGGCAGTGTCTTTTGACCAAATTCTGAGTTTGTATGAATGCACCTGCCGTGGGAGGCTGGGGCGGGGGGCTCTCTAAGTGGTCCCGAGAAAGGAAGACAGGAAGCACCTGACCCAAGCTTTGGGGTAGTTCTGCTTATTTGGAGCATGTAGACGTCATCTGAGTGAACTGGTTTGTCAAGAGATTAGGTCCAGACATCACAGCATTAGAAGTCCCTTAAGACATCACCCAGCACGTTATTTGTGGATGGAGGACAGAGGCCCAGAGACAGAGAGGTTTGGCCAAGGCCGAGTGTCTAATGAGCACCCAGCGAGCAGCAGGCTGCAGGCCTCGCACACTTCTTCCCCCGCCCCTCTGCCATAAAATGCGTTTTTTATTAATTTGGCCTGCCCATCTGAGGGCAGTTGGAAGTCTGGCAAAATCAAGAGGGGAAATTAGCTTTAGCAGTTGTGTCCAGGACAGGGCTGGTGATGGTGATGAAGACCAAGAGGGAGGCAGCTAAATCAGGGCAAAGCTACACATGTCAGGGAGCCTTCCTGGTGGCTCATGGTAAAGAATCCCCCTGGCAATGCAGGAGGCACAGGTCGGATCCCTGGATCAGGAAAATCCCCGGGAGAAGGAAATGGCAACCCATTCCAGGATTCTCTCCTGGGAAATCCCATGGACAGAGGAGCCTGGTGGGCTACAGTCCATGGGGTAACAAAAGAGTTGAATATGACTGAGTGATTAAACAGCAACAAGCTCAGTGCCAGGCAGGGTTCTAAGCATAATAGGGACCAACTCAGTCCACTTCGCAGTAACCTTCCGAGGGCGGAACTAGTAGCTACAGAGGAGGAAGCCGGTCTGCCAAGGCTACATCACTCATGACGGCTACGCTGCCGCTGAGCCCAGGCCGTCAGATATGGGCTCTGCCCTCCTTGCAAGAATGCAGTTTAACTCTATTTTATACCTGCCTTTAAAACTAAGCAGCCTTTACCTTGTATCAAATCTGACTACCAAGAAATCATCTGGGAGGATAGGAGCGGGCCCGATGTAAGAGGAAAGAGCTGGCTGGCTGCCAGCCGCTGTTCCTGCCCAGGAGGGCCTGGTGGGGACGGGGACAGGACCCTCTCCCCACCTCTGTCACCTGACGCAGTAAAATGGAGCTAGTGAGGGGAAGGGGCCGGCCTGATGCTGCAGGAGGCCATGCAAGTCCAGTCTAGCAGGAAACTGCTTTGAGCGACATTTACCTTAAAAAGTGGTTATTATTGGAATGACACGTTTTTATTGGAATGACACGTTTTTATTGGAATGACACACATCTGTCTGGTACGTGACTCTCTCCATGTCTCTCTGCTCAGATCCTGGGGTGGGAGGAGGGTGTGAGTTACCTTGCCTCATCCAGCTGATTTCTCCACGTCTCCTCCGTCCTTCCCACTTGTGGCTTCGCGGGGGCCCCACTGTGGTTTTCAGTGTACCAGAGGGAGAATGATGGGAGACTGGGTACCCCAGGGGCTTGAAGGTCAGAGCTGGAGGGCTTTATCAGCTCCCAGACACCTCTGCTTCCTCGAAGGTGACCCCCTGAATCCTCTAGCCTTGAATGCAGGAGCCAGGAGGCGGGGCCGCACCTCCCATCCTTGTGCCTCCTCCCCACCCCGTGTCCCCGGATTTCTTTTTCTCACCTGTACTTGGGGTTTGGCCAAGGATCCTCTCGACAGCTTTCTGAGAAGTGACTCACTCTTCAAGTGTGAATACCTCCTTTAAAGAGAAGTGTCTGAATGAATGGTTATCATATGCTAGTTATGCTTTTCCTGAAACTTTCCCAGAAACGTCCAGGATGACAAAAATACTCCCAGCTGGCACCGTCTCGTGAGTCACCTGTGGGGGCAGACCACATTCTGGGACACACAGACTTCACGAGAAATAGGTTCTCCGAGGTGTCTGTCTGGGTGTGTGTGGGGGGGTTGTTGTTACCCAGTTCCTTCTCCATAGCATGGGATGATTTTACTTTTTAAAATTTATTTATTTTAATTGGAGGCTAATTACTTTACAATATTATAGTGGGTTTTTGCCATACATTGACATGAATCAGCCATGGGTGTACATGTGTTCCCCATCCTGACCCCCCCCACCTCCCTCCCCACATGGGATGATTTTAGAGCCACAGCTGCTGCCTCTTCACAGATAACATAAGGGATTGGCTCGACTGAGGAACTGGAGTGGCCCCTGTCCTAAGTTTCCCCCCACTTTGTCCCTGAAGCCAAGACCCGGCCAGCTGCTTTCACGTGGGCACCCAGCAGTATTTCCCCAGCTGGTGAGACCGGCCCTGCTCTAGACTTGTGTTCCCTGGGGCTGGGTCCTGAGGTCTGGCTCTGTGAGATAAGGAGAAGGCAGGCTCCAGTTGGGTCCAGGATATGGAGACAGAGACACCAGCTGCTGTGTCCCAAGTCTGATGTAAGGAAGAGTCAGGCCCTGATGGGTTTACGGGAGCTTTCGTACACCGAGAATGAATTCCAGACCCCTTACCCAGCTTCTTGAGGACTCTCTCCCCAACTTATCCTGATCCTGCCTCACTCCCTCTTATGACCACATTCTAGACACGTGTGAAATGCTTGCTTCCTGAGCCTTGAACATACTCTGCCCATTCCCACCTCAGGGCCTTTGCACATGCCCATCCTTCTCCCTGGAGACATCATCCCTGCACAGATGGCCCCTTGCCTTCCAGGCTTCCCCACTAATGTCTCCTTCCCTGGCCACACCCACCCTAGTCATGCTGCAGAGACTCCTGCAGCCCCGGGTTGCAGAGTGCTCCTCCTCCCCGCGCTGCCCAGTTCTGAGCGTCCACATACCACGGCCCTTGGCTGAGGCTCTTCTTGCAAGAGTGGGAGAGAAGAGCAGGACCACAGCAGGTCCCCACTTAGGGGCTGTTGGGCTGGGCCTGGCTTGCTGGTGCAACCTTGGTGAAACCTTTCAGCTGAAAGGCTTGGAGAAGGGCCTTCGCTTCCAGCAGCAGCTCCATGCCTCACACATGTGACCCGTCCTCAGGGGAGGTCATGGCTCGGGCACTGCGTTCCTGTTTATTTGCGCCTCCAGCATGCCATCTCTGGCTTTGGTCTCTTGCTCGGTCTCTAATTTATGGGACTCGACCTCCCTCTACAGAGGAAGCTGCCCATTAGCAGGAGTCATGGAAAATGTGAACCGACTCTTAGCAGAAGTGGATGAGTTTTCTTTGTTGGTCATTTTTTTATGGCCGGGTTATACACAGCCACCCCCACCCTGGCCCCCATCACTGCGCATACACACACACACTCGATCATTTTAAACAAAGAAAGAAGCAGGGCAGCACAGACGAAACAGAGCCTCACTACTGTCTAGCGATTGGCTGGCTCCGTGAGTGGAAGTTGTTACTGTCATCCCTGAATCCCTGAGAGGAGGAACGGTTTGCTTTGATTTAGAGGCAGAAGAAGACAGAGCCAGGCGTGGGTGTCCCGTCCTACTGGGAAGGGCCCAGCAACCTGCATTCGGAAGGAAGCGGCCTCAGGAAAGCCCCGCCGTGGCGGTCACAGCGCGTGGGCTGGGGAGTTCCCTGGTAGTCTAGTGGTTAGCATTCAGCACTTTCCTCGGTTCAATACCTGGTCAGGGAACTGAGATCCCATAAGCCACGTGGTACAGCCAAAACTGAAAAAAAAAAGTGATCAGAGGCTGGAGGCAGACCTAGGCCCCATCCCACTCTCACACAACCCCGCTGAGCCCCACTTTTCCCTGCTGGTGTCCAAGGCCAGAGGGGAGGACGGGGGAGACCATGGCAGGCACTGGGCCCTGGCGAGCCCTGGGGCTTGGTAGGAAAACCCAAGCAGCAGCCCTTCGTGGCTCCCAGGCCATTAACAGGGCTTCACTTTCTGAGCTATTTGCAGGCACCAGCTTGGAGTCACGGTCCCCCCTGCCCCTGGGGTACCTCCTTATCCCGGCCATGATGGACATGAGTCTGGCACCCAAGAGATGATCCCCAGGGGTGCAGGGCCTTTGGGGGCAGAGGGGCCCAGCTCCCAGGACATTCTCAAAGCTGACACCTGGCTGACCACCCCTCTTTGCCTTCTCAGAGCCCATCGGAACGACATGGAGACCATCTACCCCTTCCTGTTCCTGGGCTTTGTCTACTGCTTCCTCGGGCCCAACCCCTTCATCGCCCGGATGCACTTCCTGGTCTTCTTCCTGGGCCGCATGGTGCACACCGTGGCCTACCTGGGGAAACTGCGGGCGCCCACCCGCTCCCTGGCCTACACCCTGGCCCAGCTTCCCTGCGCCTCCATGGCCCTGCAGATTGTCTGGGAGGCAGCCCGCCACCTGTGACCAGCCGCGGATGCCACCTCAGCTGCCAGACCACTGGCTACGAGCCACCAGGGCTGAACCAGGGGGACCCGATGGCCCCTTTGAGATTGTGACAGGCCCCGGGGCCTGGTTTCCTGGCGACCGGCTGAGCACGTGATCTTGGACCCAGGAGGCCTGTGTGTGTTTGCCTATGTGTCCCCTGGATTTCTGGGTGAAGCGGCCAATTTAGAACTGTTTAGAGACGGATTGTCACGATTGATAGAAAATTCTTCCACTGTAAAAACCTCCCTCCCTCTTCATCCCCAATTCTGGGGAAAGCGAACAGAGACTCAGTTCAGGTTTCGGAACCTAAAGACCGCTGAATCCAGTGATGTAATAAATGAGAACTTCTCACCTCCACCGCAGAGATTCTGGTTCGACTGTCGAGAGGGGAGCCTGGGCATCTGCATTTTTAGAAAGCTCCCTTGAGAGTCCCAGTGATGTCGGGGCCTGGGTACCATTGCCAGTTCTCTCTTGGGGAGGGCCCAAGGCAGGCAGGGTGTGAATTTCCCTTAGGATGGGAGTTGAGTGAGGTGGGGCTGGGGTTGCGTGCCTTCGTGCCCCGCTGACACTTCCCTGTGTTCCAGCCACATTCCTTGGCTGGACATTTCTCTCCTTGGCACACGTGCTGATTGGGAGGGCCCACCAGTAAGGCTGGCCTTCTCTTCCTGAGGCTTTAGTTGCTCCAAAGCGCTGTCACTCAAGAGTGATGGGCTTTGAAGAACCAATCACTAGAAGTAAATTTCTGGCTCCTTCCATATCTGCGAGATTTGAAAACCACCGATGTGCCCCTGGACCCTTGGTCTAAGACCGTGTGGGTTCAGTCATTGGCGGTGTCTGACCGGCTCAGCTCCTTGGCTGCTGGTTCCTGGTCGTCCAGGAACTGGCTGTCTGGGTTGGCCAAGGATCTGGCTCCCTGGACACTTTTGTGGGTTTGTGTCTGGGGCAAACACACAAACACGCCCAGACTAGGGCGTTACACCACGAAGAATGCAAGCAGACTCCTCGGAGACACCCTTTCCACCTCCTGCCTCCGGCAAGTAGGAGGGGCACTCAGCCAGCATTTTGGCAGAGGAGGAGACTAAAGCTCAGAGTGGACTCCATGCAGTGCGGGATCAGCTCTGAACCCGGCTTGTGCCTGGCTCCCAAACCGGCTCTAACCACTGCGCCCTCCTGCCTCACCTTCCACACCCGCCGGCCCTCCCAGCACTGCCCCTTTCCTCTAGGATCTGGGGACGCCCCCTCCCACCACCCTGCAGTCCCTGAACTGCCCCGGAGGACTGACGCGCTTGCCTAGTAGCGCGGCGGGAGGGGGGCGGGCCTCCCAGGGGACCCCAGGCCGCCCGAGCATTCTGAATTGGGCCCGCGTCCGGCCGCGCTGGGAGCTGCCCGTGGGTAACACTGCCCCCTGGTGGTGAGATGAGCCTCTGTTCAGGAAAAGGGGGAAAGCCGCTCAGTTGCGTCCGCCTCTTTTCGACCCAATGGACTTACCGTAGGCCAGAACACTGGAGTGAGTAGCCTATCCCTTTTCTAGCGGATCTTCCAGGCCCAGGAATCGAACCGGGGCCTCCTGCATCGCAGGAGGATTCTTTACCGACTGAGCTGTCAGGGAAGCCCCAGAATATTTATCATTATTATCAGCTGCATCGAGTCTTCGTTACAGTGCATGGGCTTAGTCACACCACGGCATGTGGGATCTTAGGTCCCCGACCAGGGATCAAACCCGCCTCCGCTGTATTGAAAGCGCGGAATCTAAACCACTGGACCGCCCCTTCAAGGGTTGCCACCGCACACCTGGGAGACAGGAAGGCGCAGCCCCATGTGCAGTGGTTGCTGTCTGCTAAGCGGGGGCTGGACGTGGTGTTCACAACTTCCTGTTTCCCCACTTGAAGCCTAAACGCATCCCAGGAGGGAGGTATTTCTGCTTTTTGATGAGGAAAGGCTCTGCTGGCCCTTGATCCCCAGGTGGCACAGACGGTGCCGGCCGCTCCTCCAGGAGCTGGGGGGTGTGTGCCCGGGCAGGAGAGAGGCGCATGCAGCCTAGTGGCAGGGAGGGGCTGCCCCAGGGTGCTGTCCAGGGGCAGCTGGCAGGAGCCGGGTGATTTTTCCAGAACAGACCCAACCCTCCAGGACTGGGGAAGGGCTGTGGGCGACCTCCCGGCAGCAGTTGCCCCTGTGCCCGCACACCCAGGCCCACAAAAGCCTGTGTCCCTCTCCTGGGCAGCAGTGGGTGAGGCAGGTGACGGTTCTGCTGACCAGTGTTCAGCCCCAGGCCATCCTGGGCCCCAGCCTGAGTTCCTCCTACTTCCCTCTCACCCTCCCGTACTCCACCCACATGAGAGACCCCCACCTTCCTCCTGACCCTGGCGGGGGGGTGGCGCTGGTGGAGCAGAGCAGAGGCCCTGCGGAGGGTGGGGTGGTGTGGAGCCTGGGGGCTCTGGAACCATGGCCCAGGGTGCAGGCAAGGACTTTGGGGCACAGCCCGGGCCTGGAAACACAGGGCTGCCCCTGGTTGGGGCCTGGTGTCTGGGGGAGGGGGCATCTTCTCCTTGGCTGTGAGTCAGTTGAAAGCCCCGAGCAGGTTGGGGATGTCACACAGACCCCAGGGTCACAGGGCCCTTGGGCTGCGAGTTGAGGCCGTCACCTCAAAACGTTGCCTATACGGTTTAACGTGATAGAACCTTTCACTGGCGCCCCAGGACACACCCATTCTGAGAGCCCAGGCCCGGTGATGGCGGTGGGCCCCACTGGATTCCCCAGTCTTCTAGGAGGTCCCTTGGGGGAACCGCTGGGGCCCCCTCGTTTAATGGGTTTTGTGGCTCTAGCCTTCAGAGCTTCCCTGGTACATAAGGGACTTGGAACAGGCCAGCATGAGACGACAGAGGGGCTGGTTTTCGGCTCTGGAGGCAGGAATAGAACCTGGGGTCCTCAGAAGGTGGAGCCCAGTTCCCACAGAATCAAGGGTTCCCAGGAGGCCACTGGCTTCTGAGGCCAGAAGCTTGTGTGTGCCAAGCCCTCTGATGGCTTCTTTCCACTCGGAGGGGGCTAGTAAGCTCCCGCAGCATCTTCCTTCTTCCTTGTCCACCTCTCCCTCTAGAATGTGTGCTTTGGGGAGCAGAAATTTGGGTCTGTGTTGTTCCCTGTGCACCTGTGTCCCCAGGTCTTGTAGGAGCACCTGGCTTCCAGAATGTGTCTATCAATGAATGAATGATGTGTAAAATAAATGTATATGTGTGTGTGTGTGTGTACACATGGTATAGACATAGGGATTCAGAACTGGCTTAATCCCGGATGGAATTCCACAACAGAAAAATGAGGATTGAGGGTGTTTGGCATAAGAGAGATGAAATCTGTGCTCAGGGGCTGAAAATCTGACCTTTTTGTCATCGTCTGAGCTTTTCCTTAACAATACGTTTGCACTTCCTCCCAGGGCTTTTGATGGTCCATACCATGAGTTTCAACAGCTGCCTGGCCTTCCGTCATCCAGATACCCTCATCATTTATTTATCTGCCCTTATTGTTGGATAATTAATTTTCCAAGCTGCATCAGTATAAGCAATGCTTTCGTGGGCACCTTCAAACACAGATCTCTTTGCCAATCTATTGTTTTCAGGTACGATACTAGAGGTAAAATTACTGGGCCAAAAGGCATGCCGGTTTTTAAGGCGTGTAGTACATATTGTTCTCCAAGAAGATGGTTCCAATTTGAATAGGGTTCTAAAAAGAGTTTTGTCAGTTTTTAGTACCCAAGTAGGGAAATGTACAAGTGTGCATAGAGACCACCCACAATCCACCTCCCTGAGAAAACAACTGTTCAGGCTATGACTTTCCAGATTTTTAAACTGTGCTTATTAAACAAACATACACACTGTATGTAAAATATGTAATATGCATATATTTTAATGCATATTTAACACATAATATTTATACTTTATGTATTACCTCCCCTCCCCAGAGATCCTGCTGTGTGGCCACCCAAGAGACAGTTGTTGCTCCTCTTGGTCTCTGTGTCCACCAAGAAGATGTTGAGTAGCTTCATGTTTTTAAGGTTTGAATTATGAAAATAATAGGGCTTTTCTCTCCATTTTCTGAATGTAAAATTGCGACATCGGATTATTCTGTTTCATACTACACACATCTCCCCAAACATACAGATGGGTCTGCCGTCTAGAATTTAACTTGCTCTTTAAAAAAAAATGTATTTATTTTTGGCTGTGCTGGGTCTTCATTGCTGGGTGGACTTTTCTCTAGTTGTAGCGAGTGAGGGCCACGCTCCAGCTGCAGTGAGTGAATGGGCTGCTCATCGCAGTGGCTTCTCTTACTGTGCAGCCCCAACTCTAGGCACTCGGGCTCAGCAGTTGGGTTCCCGGCTCTAGGGCACAGGCTCAGTAGCTGTGGCGCACGGACCTAGCTGCCCCACAGCGTGTGGGTCTTCCCTGACCAGGGAGCAAACCCGTGTCTCCTGCATTGGCGGGTGGATTCTCCACCACTGAGCCTCCAGGGAAGTCCCTTAACTTGCTTTTTTAAAAAACTGAGGCTACACTGTAACCCTCCAGGGAATACATCTTCACTGGAGGAGGAGGAGGACTGAGTGGTCAGGATGTCGCTGCGGGGGAGTGCGGGAGGAGGGGGCACAGTGGGGAGAGGGGCTGAGTTGCTGGGATTGTCTGAAGAATCTGGAGTAGGAACAAGAGGGGTTTAAGGCTGGACATGGAGAGCAGGGCTGTATGCCAGCACCTCAACACCTGATCTGGGTGATGGGGCCTTGTTGGGAGGGTCCTGGGGGGCCCCAGGAGGCTTTAGGCAGGAGAAGGACTTGATCAAGACTGTTATTTAGGGCACTTAATCTGTCTTATGCAGAATGGCTCAGAAGGTGCTAAGATGGCAGGTAATTTGAGCAGAGGCTTCAGGTCTGTGTCATGGGTCTGGGGTCCTTCGGGTGTGCCATGGGTAGAGAGAAGCCAAGCTCAAGTGGACGTCCAAGCTCCTTCTCCATCTGCTTTAGCTTTTGATGTTGGGTAACGAGTTGCCACAAACATAGCAGCTGAAAACAACATCCAGAGATTTCCCTGGAGGTCCAGTGGTTAGGATTCTGCTCCCACTTCAGGGGGCCCAGGTTCAATCCCTGGTCTCCTAGTTGGGGAACTAAGATCCCACAAGCTGTGTGGCACAGCAAAAAGAAAAAAAAAAGAAAGAAAGAAAACAACAGTCATTTATGATCTTACAGTTTCTACAGCTCAGGAGCCTGGGCACAGCTTAACTGGGTCATCTGCTCAGGGTCTCACAGGCTGCAGTCAAGGAGTCCTCAGTTGAGGCCTCATCTGGAGTTCAGTGTCCTCTTCTGAGCTCATTCAGATGTCAGCAGGATTGGTTTCTTCTTTGTTTCTCAAGGCTAGAAGGAGCATCCCTCTCTGCTCTGAATCTCTTCTTCCAGGGAAGACCTGGACTCTCTTTTAAAGGGCTTACCTGAATAGGCCAGGCCCACTCAGGACAATCTCCCTTTTGATCAAAGTCAACTGATTAGGGACCTTAATCACATAAAGCCAGAGATTCCATGCCTACCCAAGGAGAGGGTATGACAAAAAATGTGTCTGCCTGGAGTGGAACCATGGGACCATCCTAGAATTATGCCATCCACATTACTTTTTCAAGGGCAACTTCTGAGTTCAAGGTGCCCCCTCCTGACCCCTCATATCCCAAGTTCAATCCATTCCCACTTCTAAGATGTGAGCTAAATGTTAAGCTCTCAATACACTCTTTCCAGCACTTTCAATAGAGAAGTGAATTCTTGATCATCACAAGCTTCAAGACCTGGAGGACTCCCGGGGTGGGAGGGTGACAGGAGTGGAGGGGAGAGCTTCAGATGGGGGCTACTCACTCATCAATAGTCACTGAAAAGACAAGGCCAGCTCTGAACTGAGGCACCATAAAAGGGACATAAAAGGGAAGAAAGCACTTTTTCCCTCCTACTTCAAAGAGCTACTTATAGAGCTAGGATGATCACATTGGCCTGCTTGCTTTGTTCCCCTGTGAGGTTATTAATCCTGTTACAGAAAACATGGAGACAGGTGGATTGTGAGCCATTATAAAGTATTTACATTCAGGTTTGGGTCTTCCCAGATTTTTTACATTGCATGTACGAAAATGCACGGCAAACATCTTGGTGCACATTGCTACCCCCTCCCCGCCCCCTCCTCCTTATTTTGGATTACTTTTTGAAGTGAGGCTTAGAGAAGGAATTACTGGGGGAAGGCATGTAAGCATTTTTGAGGCCGTTGGTACATTTTCCAAAATGCTTGTGTTGATGCTTATACAGGGACTCTTGCTGGTGATTTGGGACTTGCTTGTTACTTTGTCTTCGGGTCAGGAGCCTGGGCCAGCTCTGGTGATCTGTGTGGGAGAGAGCCCTGGTTCTCCCAGCACCCTGTCTTCCCCAGCTCTGTCTGGTGGGAGAACAGACACAGAGCTCCCCACGGCGCCCTCCAGGGGCCAGCAGCAAAAGTGCAGAAGCGGGGGCTGCCATGTTGCTTTGGTACCCACCCCCCGCCCCCCAGCTGTGCCCACGGAGTGTGTGCTTGGAAGGGGCGAAGGGGAGAGCCAGACTCTCTGGGCAGGGAAAGCCAATGTTACTCCAGAACGGGGAGTATGTTGACTTCCTCAAACTCCACCCCTCGCTCTGTATTTTTCCACCAAAACCACCAAAGCGCTTGTTGATGGTCACTTCGTGCCAACAACCCTGTGAGGTGGCTTCTGTCGTCACCCCCATTTTACAGAGGGGAGAAACTGAGGCCTGGAGGCGTGCCTCGCCTAAGGTAAAACTCCGGTCTTTATTTCTCAGGTTTGGGGTTTGGCAAGAAGAGCCAGAGACTGCCTTTCCTTCCATTTCTCCCTCTTTCTCTCAAGTTCCCTTCTTTCAAACAGAAACAGAAGCCGAGGCACGCCATGCCCTGTCCCAAGCCTGCTTGGCCAAATGGGCAGAGGGGAGGCGGAGGGAGGAGGATTCCAGATTCTCCCAGCCTGGGACGGGGGCCTCGGGTACCTTGTCCTCATGGAAAAATTATATTCCTGGATGGTTGCCCAGGGGGCTGCCCACGCAAGCCCTGTAATTAGGGCTACAATAGCGACAGCGATGTTGGAATATATTTTCTTTCACAAGGAGGGCCCCGGTGCTCCCACCCTCAGCTCCCCAGAGCTGCATGTGTAAACGATTAAGCTGGTTTGTTTTTTCTAGAGTGCTGGGGAGGAAGTGACATTGACATCCTTGTGGCCTGATGGCAGGGCCAGCGCCTCTGTGGGAACCAGCTCTGATTCTGGTCTCGGGACCCGCCTTCCAGGCCCTGGTGGGAGCCCCCCACCCAGTGGGTAGGAACCCCCCCCGCCCAGGGGGAGCCCATCTCTGCTGCAGCCAGCCCCAACCTGGCCATGCTTCACGGCTGCTCCCTTAGGAGTGAAAATAGAAAGACCCGATGTGCCTCTGTCTGAACTCCGGAGCACTGCCCAGGACCTGAGGGGGCTGGTCCACTCGCTCACGACCAATCCAGTGCTTCTGGAAAGAAAGAGGCCACTTTTCCAGGCTGCCCTGGGGGCACAGCTCTGGACCCTGTGTGCTGGCCCTTTGCGGTGCGAATCCCCGGGACGGGGGCGTGGTAAGCTCCTTGTGAGGGAGGAGCTTGCTCAGACCAGGACGGCCCGGTGTTCGTCCCGGTGGAAGGGCACTGATGAGCCCTTCAGTGGCCAGCAGGTAGAAGAAGGTGGCCGGCTTCTTCCCGCCACCTCTACCAGGTGAGTCCTGCTTCCAGGGTCTCTTCCTCCCGGGTGCATCCATGTGTTTAGACCACATCCTGGCCTCCCGGCCTCCCCCTTCTTCCTCAGTCCAACAGCTGATCATCAACCTCTGTCTCTGCTGGGTCCGAGATGCCTCCTGGATTGCTCACTCTGTCCTCATCTGGTCCAGGCTGCTGCCCTCCTGCCTGGACAGCCTCTGCGGGGATGTCTCTGCCTCCACAGAGTCCAAGGTGGGGAGGGGGGGTCCCTCTACCAAGCAAATCCCCTCACTGCCAGGGTGGCACCCACACTTCAGATCTGGCCACACAAACCCCACATGAACTGGTCCCTGCTTCTGTCCATCTTCATCCTGCATGAGATCCAGACCCAGAATTGTCCCCCACTGGCCCAAAGAGACTGCTTCTGGCCTCCAGCAGGGCCTGTACACATGCTGTTCCCCTAGCCAGAAATACTGTTCTCCCTCCCCTCTTCATCTTTCCAGGACACCTCCTCCAGGAAGCCTGCCTGGATGCCTTAGACGAGACTTGGGGCTCCCTGTCATTGAGATGGCCTCTGTAGCCGAGGACCCCATGTCAGTTCTCTGCTTTCTGCTCAGGGCCTGCACACTTCAAGAGTTTTATAATATTGGTTCAGTTTATGAATGGCAAATGGAGACCCAGAGATCACTTGCCCAAGGCAGAGGCCAAACTGAGCAAGAAGACACAGCTCTGGCTGTCCCCCCTTCACCCTCCATCCCTGTCCCCCATCACACACACATGGTCACGGCACTGGGCTCTCCTTGCTCTCGCCCCTGTAGTCAGGTGAGCAGAGCCAGCTGCAGATATCAGCAGAATGACCCTCCCCATGCCTTCAGCCGGAGCCAGTGCCTCCCTCCCCTCACTGGTGTCCCCCCCTCCGTGACCAGAGCTCCAGCTTCCCATGACGGTCACACGGCGATGCTTCCGGGGGCTGTTGGCATATCTGAAGAGAGTGGCACCCACCCCACAGGAACCATGTTTTCATGGTGGAATTCCTGGTGGAAGATGGGGAAGAATCTCTGGGGGTGATTTGGGGGAGATGGGGAAGGTCCTCACCTCACTCGGGGGACGGTCACACCTTCTAAAACAAAAGCAGAGACCATTTCTTATGTTTGGATTGCCACGTGGCTTTGACCTGTTCAAGGCTTTGACCTGTTCACGGGCACATAGAAGATGCAGCCCGTGGTTAGGATGCTGGCTCTTTGGGGGTGCTTTGATACCGTGTGGGCAGGGCAGACTGGAGAAGTGGGGTCCACCTGTGGAGTCCAGTGGTGTGATGAGGGGCTGAGCACCTCTGGGCCATCTAGGAGTTGGGAAGTGTGTTTTTTGTTTTTCTATTTTTGGCCATGCCACGTGGCTTGTGGGATCTGGTTCCCCAATCAGGGACTGAACCTGGGAGACAGCAGTGAAAGCGCTTAGTTCTAACCACTGCCAGGTGTGCAGGCTAAGTTGCTTCAGTTGTGTCCTACTCTTAGAATAGTGGAGTGGCTTGCCATGCCCGCTTCTAGGGGACCTTCCCCACCCAGTGATCGAACCCATGTCTCTTATGTCTCCTGCATTGCCAGGTGGGAGGGAACCTTACCATTAGCGCCACCTGGGAAGCGCTAACCACTGGACCTCCAGGGAATTCCCTGGGAAGTGGTGTCTCACTTCCTGGGGGCTGGTTGCAGAAATGATCTCTTAACCTCCCTGGAGGGTATGCCCGTCAGGAGGGGTGGCCTGGGGCCAGGTGGAAAGGGCTGGCTTCAGACCACTGCCCTCACTGCACAGTTTTCTGCAGACTCCTAAGTGGCAGTTGGCACACAGGTCCTCTGTCACCCCCCGTGACCATCTGCGAAAGGGCAGGCTGGAGAACTTGGAAGAGGGGCTCTGGTGGTCTTGGCTATTCGAAACACTCTGTCCTGTGAGCCCACCTGGGGCCTCCACTCTGCACCCCCACTGTCTGGGCCATTTGCCCAGGCCCCTCCACAGTCAAAGGCCCAGGGGGACCCCCACCTCCTGCATGTCCAGCAGCAAGGGCTTTAATTCCAGCCTCTGCCCCACACACGCACGCTGCCCCTGCCATAGGGTAGGGGAGACACCCCCTGCCCAGAGAGGGTTGGGGTCCTTCCCAGAGTCACACAGCAGGGTTTCTCCCCAACACCTGGGTGTCAGGGGCTCCGGGGCAGGTCTGTCCTCCCCACCGCTGGGGTCTACAGGGTGATGGAGGACTTTCAGAATGAGGGACACAGATGAAGGCAGCTGGCCCCCAAAAGCGGCCCCTTATTGGTGTGCGGTCCTGTCCGCCCTCCCGCAACCTTTGGGGGTTAAACAATTTTTTTTTTATTTCTTACAGACAACAGCTTTTTGGCTTTCATACACCAAGTAAGCGAGGTCCTCAGTGAACTGCTATTCCACCTCAGGCCCAACCCCTCCAAGGATCAGGGGCCGAAGTCTCCAGCGGCCGGGGATGAGGGGCTGAGCCAGGCTCCAGGCTCTCGGCAGCCTCTTGGGCCCAGGAGTCTGGGCTGCAGAGAAGGGCCAGGAGAGCCCACCCAGCCTGTCCCGGAGACAGGGGGCAGGAGAAGGTCACTTTCCTGCGTGTCTGCCCTCTCTTCTGCTGTTGTTAGACCAGGGAGGCACTGGGATCCTGGCGCAGCCGGCTGTCAGTTCACGGTGGGCACCTGGCTGTGATGCAGGCTGAACTCCTTGGCCTTGAGACGGAGACTGGCGATACTGTTGGCCATGTTGACCCCTGGGGTGGCGGGGCCTGAGCCTCCAGGGCTGTAGGGTGGCACCGTGCTGGGGGTGACACGAGACACAGACATGTCGGTGCTGCCTGGAGCTGACCATCCCTGGCTGTCCATCCTGGGCCCCAGCCTCTGGTCCTCCTGCCTCCCCTCCTCAGCTCGTGGGCAGCCTTCCCCTGGGGCTGGAGGTGATCTGCAGCCGCAAGATTTAGGGCAGAGGCAGAAGGGCCCCTGGTCAGGGCAGGGACCTGGAGCCACCCCTGCAGGTTTGGGGTCATTCCTCCCTGGTGTTCACCCCCCAGCGCCCGTCTGGTGCCTGACACACAGCAGGATGTGGGTGGGATGAACACACACCTGTATGGAAGGATACCTCTTGATGGTTCTCCTGCCCCAGGTAAGGAGAGGGCAGGGAGGGGGTGGGAGGGCTGTGGGTCTAGTGTGGGCCTCTCCAGAACTCAGATCCCACGAGCTGACCCACTGGATCTCCCGAGATCAGGGCTCCAGCAGAGCTGCTCACACAGACTAAGGGGTGAATGGCACCCCCCGGAGTTGTGGGGTGCAAAACCCCAACTCCCCAGCACCTCCCCCCTCTCCCATCCTGCCCTGCAGCCTTTTCCCGGCTTTGACCAGGACAAAATTGCCCCAGACATCGCCTCTGGGTCCCAGCCAGGTCCCCGGGACTGGGAACCATCCTCGAGGCCCCTCTCAGCCTCTCTCCGGGAGGACTGACCAGAGGTGCTAAGGCGCTTGTGCCAGCCTAGAAAGCTGCAGCTTTTCTTTCTTTCTTTTTTATTAAAAAAAAACCCAAACATTTATTTAGTCATTTATTTGGCTGCGCTGGGTCTTTGCTGTGGCTTGCGGGCTCTTTTAGTTGTGGCTGCTAAAGTTCGGCTAAAGTTGTGGGGTCTAGTTCCCTGACTAGGGATGGAACCCAGGCCCCCAGCACGGAGAGTGCAGAGACTTAGCCACTGGACCACCAGGGACGTCCCAGAAATTGGCAGCTGTTCAGCTCCCTCAGGGCGACAGGGATTCTCCACTCCCTCCAGACAGGCCTCATCTTCTTGCTGGTTCACACATTTACAAATATGCGTGTGCACACATACACACACACATATGCACACATTTTCACAACTTCCCCATGCACAATCACACGCCTGCCCCCACACACGTGCACCCCAGGTCCACGGAGGGCCTGGCCCCTTTCGCAGTTCTCTCCAGAGCCTCAAAGGAATCTGGGTCCTAAGACATCCTATGGGGGTCTCCGGGCTGCTGCCCGCCCTCCAACCCCGACCCGAAGCAGTTCCCACTCTCACCTGTAGGGGGATGAGGCTGTCCAGGAGAGATAGTCCGGGCTCAGGGTGGTGGGCCGGGGAGCCACCGGCTGCTCGATGGCGGCCTCCTGGCTGTAGGACTTGAGCAGCGAGGCCGAGCGGTTGGCCAGCATGGCCCGCTCGTTTCTGCGGAACTTGGCCCGGCGGTTCTGAAACCAGACCTGGGGGTAGGAAGGAGCCATGAGCAGGCTGCCAAGGGGACCCAAGTCCTTTTGGACCCACTGTGTGCCTGCTCTGTCATCCGTCCTCCACTGGTGGCTTCATCTCCCTGAGCCTCAGTTTTCCCATATGTAAAATGGGGGTGATATAGTGCCTGCTGCTGGGTCAGTATGTGTTGGAGAATGTGCACGTGGAGGAAGGAAGGCATGAACAGATGAGCATTTAGCTGCTGGGAGGTTGTAATGAAGCGAGGTGTATGCTGGGCACTCTACTCAGGGCTGGTATGGAGCACGCCCTGGACACTTTAAAACGACTTTTATTTATCAAAACCCCCTGTGTCAGACACTGAGCTAAGCGACAAAAATAACTTCTTTCTCATAAGAACGCTATAAAAGAGACCCACGCGATCCTCATTTTACAGGGAAGCACCTATAGGCTTCCTTTACAGCTCATCGGCCTGCAGTGCAGGAGACCCGGGTTGGGTTCGATTCCTGGGTCTCGAAGATCCCCTGGAGAAGGAAATGGAAACCCACTCCAGTATTCTTGCCTGGAGAATCCCATGAACAGAGGAGCTTGGCGGGCTGCAATCCATGGGGTCGCAAGAGTCGGACACGACTTAGCGACTAAACCACCGCCACCACCTATGGCACAGAGAGGTTAAGTCACTTGCTCAAGCTCACACAGCTGGCCAGTGGCAGGGCTTGGATCGGGCCCTCAGCCCTCCTGGCCTCAGACGCCCCCGCACACCTTGGCAGTTCCTTAACCCTGGGTGCGTGGTGGCTGCACACGCTCCTGCGAGGAGCCCATGAACACGCAGCGCTCACCTGGACGCGCGCCTCGCTGAGGTTGACCCGCCGGGCCAGCTCCTCCCGCACGAAAGCGTCGGGGTAGTGCGTGCGCTCAAACACGCGCTCCAGCGCCTGCAGCTGGCTGCTGTTGAACGTGGTGCGGTTCCGCCGCTGCTTCTTCTTTCGCTTGGCGGCGCTGCTGCGCCCGGGGCTGGGACACTCACCTGCGGAGGGACCCAAGGGTCAGTGCAAGGCGGCCCCCGTGCCCGCAGGTGCCCACCCGGTCAAGACTCGGGCACCAGCTCAGCAACGTGCGCTGAGCGCTTTAACCTGTGTCTCCCCAGCCCTGAGAGCAGGAGCCTTCAGTTCGCTCCTTTGCTAATTTCTTCATCCATCCATCCGTTTATTTTACAGCACGCTTAGTGAGCGCCTGCGAAGTGGCAGGCACAGGGCTAGGGCCCTGGGGGTATAAAGGTGAACCAGAGCGGCCAGGGTCCCCCTCCTGGGGCCCCAGGGGAAGGGCACCTACTGCCAGGAGGGTCAACCGACCTGGTCAGGGAGGGCCAGAGGCATCTACGTGTCCTCAGAACCTGGCTCAGACTCTGGGGTACGGTCAACTCCCATGGGTATTTGTTGTTGAATTATATTAATACATAAAAAGGCGCAGTGAAAGTCACAGTTCTGAGGGTCTCCTGCACACAGTAGGCTTTTTAACCCCCACAGACCATTGGATGCTCTCAAAAACCGAGGCAGGTGCTATTTGCTCCTCATCCCCCATCTACAGAGGAGGGTGGGGGGAGTTCAGCCACTCTTTCCACATTTCAATTTTACCCAGGGGTTAAACTGCTGAGCCTTCATCCTGAAGGGCCCAGCTCACTGCTCACTCCTCCAGGAAGCCCTCCCTGATCACCCGAGTGCTCACGGAATCCTCTCTCCTCCATTGCATTCACTGGGCATTTAGAACCAACCCTGTCTGGTTCAGTACTTGCTTGTGTATCTTATTTTCTTATTAAAAATGTGTATTTTATGGATAAGCAACAGGTTGTACTGTATAGCACAATATCCTATAATTAAGCATAGCGGGACAAGAATATGAAGAAGAATATGTATCGGTATAAGTGAATCACCTTGCTGTACACCAGAAGTTAACACATTGTAAATCAACTCTACTTAATAAAAAATTAAATACAAATTAAAAAATCTGGAGATTTCATGTTAAAAAAGTATATTCTAAAAACCAAATAACATCACTGTCACAGTAACAGATTCAAACAACACAGAAAGGGACAAAGTAAAAGTAACGACTCCCTTCTCTTGACTCTACTGCCCAAGCTGTACAAATTTACAAATGTGAATTTAAAATAATTTACAAGCATGACTCTACAAATGACCCTACTTCATTCCTTTTCGTGACTGAGTAATATTCCGTTGTGTTCATGTACCACATCTTCTTTCTCCATTTGTCATTGAACATTTAGGTTGTTTCCATGTCCTGGCCATTGTAACTCGTGCTGCCATGAACGTTAGGGTACATGTGTCAAGGAACGAAACAGGGTCATTTGTAGAGACGTGGGTGGACCTAGAGTTGGTCATGTAGGCTGAAGTAAGTCAGAAAGAGAAAAATAAACATCACATATTAATGCATATATGTGGAATCTAGAAAAGTGTTACAGATGAACCTATTTCCAGGGTAGGAATAGAGACGGGGAGAACAGACGTGGACACAGGGCAGGAAGGAAGGATGGGAGGAATTGGGAGATTAGGACGGGCATATATAGACTGCTGTGCTGTGCTTAGTTGCCCAGTCGTGTCTGACTCTTTGGGACCCCAGGGACTGTAGCTCTCCAGGCTCCTCTGTTCATAGGAATTCTCCAGGCAAGAATACTGGAGTGGGTTGCCACGTTCTCCTCCAGGGGCCATATATACACTACCATGTGTAAAATAGGTATCTGGTGGGAACCTGCTATAAAGCACAGGAAGCTCAGCTTGGTGCTCTGTGATGACCTACAAGGGTGGAATGGGGGGTGGCTGGGGAGGAGGAGGTCCAAGAGGGAGGGGATAGATGTATACTTATAGCTGATTCAGTTCGTCATACAGCAGGAACTAATACAATTTTCCAAAGCAACTATACTCCAACAAAATAAAATTTAAAAAGTTTACAAGCATGAGATCACGCTGAACACACTGGTGCTGCAACATGCCTCTTCCTATTTACTATACTCCAGAGACCGCTCCACCCGGGCCAGCAAACCAGCCTTCTTTATTTGCATCATATGCACTGACCTGTATTTTCCTTCCTGCTCCCTCCTTCCCTGGTGGCTCAGCTGATAAAGAATCTGCCCACGATGCGGGAGACCTGGGTTCAATCCCTGGGTTGGGAAGATCCCCTGCAGAAGACAACGGCTACCCACTCCAGTATTCTGGCCTGCAGAATTCCATGGACTATTCCACGGGGTCGCAAAGAGCCGCAACAGTTGTCATAGTAACAGTAACCGTCATCTGTTGTTGCAGTAACAGATTCAAACAACACAGACAGGGACAAAGCAAAAGACTCCCCGTTCCCGACTCTGCTCCCCAAGCTTTACAAAATTACACGTGTGATTTTAAAATAATTTATAAGCATGACTCTACAAATGACCCTATTTTGTTCCTTTTAGTGGTTGACTGTGAGCGAATTTACCACTTTCACTATCCCACCTTCCACCTGTCAGAATCATTTTAAAATTCACCTTTGCTTTATCCTTCCAGCATTGCTTTTTGCAATTTTTTTTTCAAGTATAGTGTTTTTTCCCACTCTTTTATTGGAAGCTAGCAGACTTTGGATTGCTGTGCCCCTCTCTTTGTTCCCACTGAGCAGTACATCCCAGGGATTTCTCCATCCAGTACAGAAAGCCCTGCATGGAGCTCTGTACCACTCAGTTGTGCAAATGTACTATGTTTTAAAAAATATTTCATTTATTGACTTATTTGGCTGTGCGGGATCTCTCAGCTGTGGCACGTGGGATCTAGTTTCCTGACCCGGGATCGAACCCAGGCCCCCAGCATTGGGAGCACAGAGTCTTCACCGCTGGACCACCAGGGAAACCCCTATACTATGGTTTATTCAACTAAAACCAGAGCCCTATCAATTGACAGGTGGTGTGTTTCCAATCTTTTACAACTCAGGAAAATACCACCATGAATAACCTCATGCATAACCTCATGCAAACATGAGTTTCTATTTTTGCCAGTGAATATTTGGGATGGATTCCTAGAAATGGGGTTGTTGGGCTAATGAGTAAAATGCTAGCTATAGCCAAGGCCCCCATCAGGGTTCCCAGCAGCAGTGGATGGGAAGGCCAGTTTTGCTCCCAGTTGGGTCAACAGAGGGTGTGGATAACCTTTTGGATTTGGGGGCACACCTTGTATTTTTGCTTCCCCAGTTACACATTCCTTTTATGTTTTTGTTTAGTCACTCAGTCGTGTCCACTTCTGTGACCCCATGGACTGCAGCACTCCAGGCTTCCCTGTCTGTCCTTCACCATCTCTGGGAGCTTGCTCAAATTCACGTCCATAGAGTCGGTGATGCCATCCACCCATCTGGCCCTCTGTTGTTCCCCTTCTCCTCCTGCCTTCAATCTTTCCCAGCATCAGGGTCTTTTCCAATGAGTCAGCTTTTTGCATCAGGTGGCCGAGGTATTGGAGCTTCAGCTTCAGCATCAGTCCCTCCAGTGAATATTCAGGATTGATTTCCTTTAGGACAGACTGGTTTGATCACATCCTACATTCTTCACACGATACTGAGTTGTTCAGGTGAGCGTCTAGAACATTCCAGGCCCGGCCACGGATACCATTCAATCCTGGCTTTTGAACGCCCCCATGTTCACAGAGTTTACTGACTCTTGAGCAACCAGCTGATTGGATTGGAGGCCAAACTGTTCCATGAGTCTGGTAATGGCTGCATGGGATGGGGGTTGGGGGAGGGGAGTTGTCAAGCAGGAATCAGGCAGGATTTCCTGGGAAAAGATGACCTTACTGGGTTTGGACTGGTGGTTCTCAATTGAGGGCAATTTTGCCTCCAGGGGACATCTGGCAATGTCTGGAGACATTCTTGATGGTCAGGACTGGGGGGTGGGGGGTGGTGCTCCTAGGATGGAGGCAAAGACTGGAACTGCTGCTGAGTACGCTTCAGTGCCCAGAACAGACCCTGGATCAGGGAATTCTTTGGTCACCATGTGCATAGCGCTGAGGGAGAGAGGCCCTGGTTTGGAGGGAGGACCAGGAATTGAAGGCCAGTACTTTTCCTCTTTGGGAAGTACTAAAAACACAGGACACATGTGGGAATGAGGTAGGCGGTGGCAGGGAACACAGAGCGAGCTGGCCTCGTCTCCTGGACCCGCTTCAGTCTTCACTCCTCACTCCTTTCCTCCAAGAAAAGGTGAAGATGGATGAGAATGTCTGGTGGCTGCGAATGTCTCTCCACCCCCGCCCCTTACCCCCTCAAGCGGGAAGAAACCTTACACGGAAATATCAAGGGTCGAGCGCTGAAAACCTGTGTGATCAAGACCCTAGAGAGTGAATGGAAGCTTCTGGAACACCAGCCATCGTGAGCCAATTTCCGTCCCCCGCTTTAGGCAATACTGCTTGGGCACAAGCCCAATGCAGGAGGCCTTTCAGCCAAAAAAGGAGACTTTTTTGGGAAATTTCTGAGCAATTCAAAACGGTGGGTGTTGAAATGAAAACTATTTTGTTGCTTTGGCCCCCACCAAGGGGGTGCCGGAAGAAACAACTCTGCTCTTTGGCTAAACTGCTGGAGCCTTGGAGCCGAAACCCCAGACTCCCCCTCTCCAGACATTCCCCTCTCCAGCAACCCCAGACTCTCACACCCCTCACCCCAGCTGGTCTGGAGTCAGTTCTCTCCATCAGGGCAGCTGTGATGGAATGCGCTCAGCAAAAGCGGGTTTGGGCGGGAAAAGTGTCCAGTGTTGCACGCGTTCCCAATCCACTGGATCCTAGCATCTGCCTACAAGGTGTTATCCCATTTCACACACTGGGAAACTGAGGCTCTGAGAGGTTGACCCAAGATCATGCAGCTGGGACTGTGTCTGTGGGGAGACTCAGGCAGCCCGGGGTGTGAGTTTGTCTCTGCTGGGTCGTCTCCCCTCATCCTCCTGGTTCCCAGGGAAGGTGATGCCAGGTGCGGGGGGAGGGGGGGTGTCACACTCTGGGAGACCTTATGGATCGTGTCATCTCACTGCTGTGGAAATGTCCCCGAGACTCCATCCTAGCCCCCCGGGGGGGAAGACCTCACCTCTGGGAGTCCTGCAGGACCACAGCTTGCCCAGGGTCACACAGAGTTCCTGGAGGAGCTGAGTTTAAGTGAATGCCCAGAGCACAGTCATTGCTCCATAAACGTTCACTGCGCTTAACTTTTTTGTTTTTTTGGCCATGCTGCCTGGCATATGGGATCTTCATTCCCAGACCAGGGATCGAACCTGTGCCCCCTGCATTGGAAGCATGGAGTCTTAACCACTGGGCCTTTAAGGAAGTTCCTGCCCTTAATATTCTTGCTTCTGTGAAACCTGCTTCCCATCTGAAAACAAGGATCTTTCTCCTTCAGCCGAAAGCTGCTTCCAGTCCCAGCTGCAGGCAGAGGCTGAGGAGAAGCTGTTGAGGATGCGGAAGATTTAGGAGGCGTCTTGGAGGTGACCCAGGACTCGAACTCACAGCTTTGGCCTCAGCCAGGGCTCACTCTCGGGCTGCACTTTGCTTCCCAGCGGATGTGCCGGATGTTCGTTACCACGAGTTCCTGAATCGCCCCCTGAGAAGTGGATGTGGTGGATGTGTGTCCTCTAGGGGTTCCACGCTTGAGCTTCAAGCATTTGGAAAATAAATAAATAAATACTCTTGAAGCTTCGGGCCAGTGAGCACTGGGGCCAGGTCCATCCCAATCAGGGCTGTGCCCAAAGTTTCCTTTTGTTCAAAGTTCTGGGACTGAAAATAAAGCCTGAAACCACCTCCATTTACCTGGGCTCTTTAGGGGCTACCGTGAGGGGCTGAGTCTGGGGAAAGATAAAAGGACTCCGATAGGGGAGATGGGCCACGCTCTCTCTTATTACGTTACAGTGAGAAAAAGTGACTGCTGCACCGTTTTCTGCCACTAAATTATCTCACACATGCCATTAACTTGGCTGACTTCAGGCCAAAGACATTTAAAAACTCTGCTCTTGGCCAAATGATCAAGTGTTCCTGGCTCCTTCCCCTGCACCCATGGTTTTTCTTATTCCGTGTAATTTAAGGGTCTAAATAGTCTGGAGGGAATTAACTGCAAATTCTTCCTAAGACAAATAAACCCGGCCTCTTCGTTTCTGCCTTTCTCAAGCTGTTGAGAGACACTCTCTGTTTGTTTTTGCTTCAAATAGTCAGTTTGTGCCTGACCCTGGGGCCACGGCGAGCTCCAACCCAAATAAATAACTTTTATTAATTAGCATTTACTCCGACCAAATAAGCGGCCTCCCCCACCCCAAATGTGATCTCTGCCAACACATTCACAAAAATAAACAACGGGTCCTCAGGACCTTGATGTGGATTTAACAAATTAACACTGGGCCTTGGTCAAAGGAGTTTTGAGGCTGCAGAAATACTTACAGCCAGAAGAGTCTGGGGAAGGAAGTGGAGGTGGGGGGTGCACGGAGGCTGTGCCCTCAAACACCCAGGTTTCTTGGTAGAGAACTGGGTTCCTTTGAAAGATCCCTAGGAGTGGGGCTCAGACAGGAATTCTGGAATCTGTATCCTTAGCTACTGTCCAGGCAGCATCCCCGACTCTAAGGCTACCTGGAAAGATTTGGGAGAGAATCTCGCCTCATCAGATAAGCAGTAACAAGGAGTAGAGGTGGTTAAGAAGGCCCGGGTCCTGGTTCAGGACCGCAGGTTGGTACTGGCTCACCAGCCGAGTGGCCATGGGTGAAGCCTTTATTCCACCCCAGCCTCAGGAATCCCCCTGAGAAATGGAGGTAACAGGAACCACATCACTGAACCCTCATAAGCATCCAACCTGGGTACTCTTAGCCTGATTTTTACAGAAGGGGAAACTGAGGCACAGGGGGTTAAACAACCTGTCAAAGCCACATGACCAGTAAAGGCTGCGGCAGGGACTTTAATCTGAAGGTTAGTCCAGAGCCCAGGCTTCTTACCACTTTGGCATGGGCCGCCGGCCTGATGAGTACCCCCAGGTCCTCTTGTAGAGGGACCCTGGGCAGGAAGGGGTCTCTCCAGGGCTTAGGGTGAATAGTCAGCCAAGAAGAGGGGGCTGAGGGCAACAGGAGCACCTCTAAAGCTGGGGTCTGAGCTGGAGTCCCCGGCACACAGGCCAAGGGGCAGCTGGGGGTGGCATGCCAGGTGGGGTAGCTTTGAGGAGGGGCAGGGGGTTGCCCAGCCTGTGATGCCTGCAAGGGCAGAGCCAGGGTCGGGCAGGGCACCACATGCATCACTCATTGGAAGGAAGAAAAGAAGGATGGGCAGGAGGGGGGAGAAAAGGCGTGGACCCTGGAGCCTCCTGGAGAAGGGCATCTGGGCTTCCGGGGGCTTCCCCAAGAGGCCAGCCCCATCCCACCCCCAGAATCTCAGGCAAGGAACCAAGAGCCACTTTCACACTTGGATCAGCTAGCCTCTGTCCGGGACACGTGGGGACCAAGGCTAAGGTCCAAATGGGAGCAGGCAGTGAAGCAGGCGGTGGTGAGATCACTGAGGCGAACTTTCCAGAATCACTCCCTGGAGACTACCAGCAACCTCAAGTCGGGGGGTGGGATGTCACTGCCTCACAGAGAAGATAGAATGGCGGCCCAGAGAGAGGCTGGGACCTACCCAGGGTCACAGAGCAAGTGAGAGCTTTCCCTCTGCAAACCCCAGACCCATTCTTTTTCTTACTACACCCCTGGTAGCTGCTTGGCAGCGAGAAGGGAGGGAGGAGGTAGCCCCAGCCCCCAGTCCAGCCCTGGGCAAACTGACAGTGACCTTGACAGAGGGATGGGGCCTTCCTCTTGAGGGGTTTCTGGTTCTGCCTACTATATGGGACCCCCAGGCCCCCCAGGTGGGCAGTGCCAGGACGGGGGCCTCTGGTTTCAGAGCTGTTGGCCTAGGTTAGTGGCCTCCCAGAGGCCAGTATTTACGTTGGACAGGCACATCCTCTCCCTTGTGGACTCCTGCCCATTCCGTTCCTGGACTTGCCACTTCTCTCTGCCTCCCTGCTCCCCTTCAGTTCTCAGCAAAATGCCGCCTCCTCCAGGAAGCCATCCCAGACACCACCACCCCCATCATAGCTCTGTCACGCTGTAGGGTAAGTGTAGGGTCATTCGTCTGGCAGGGACTGGAACCTAACTGTTTTTTGGCTCCCTGGGACCCATCACAGGGCCTGATCCAAGGTAAGAAGCGTTAGTCGCTCAGTCATGCCTGACTTTTTGTGATGCCATGGACTGTAGCCCACCAGGCTCCTCCATCCACAGAATTCTCCAGGCAAGAATACTGGAGTGGATAGTCATTTCCTTCTCCAGAGGATCTTCCCAACCCAGGGATCAAACCTGGGTCTCCCTCATTGCAGATTTTTTACCATCTGAGCCAGCAGGGAAGCCCAAGGCAAACTCTGCACAAATATTTGTTGAGTGTTAAGTGAATGACTGAATGAAGAGATAAACGAATGAATGAGGTGGCACTGGAAATGTGTGGGAAGACTTCAGAGTCTGCTCCTGTCCTGGGCTGTCTCCAGGGTCCTGGATCTTCCTGACGGAGCTACAGAGGCCTGGCCAGGGCTGAGGCACAGCAGCATGTGTCACAGGGCAGGGGGCAGGAGCTTGGGGCGGTGGGCTGGGGAGTCAGCCACCAGCCACCACTGCCCAGCCACACCTCCGAGGATGTTTCATCTCAATAATTCTGAACAAAAACCCAAGCTGCTGATCCACTTTTATACCTGCCAGTCTGGATAAGGAAAAAGTATCACAGGAAGGAAGATGAGGAAGGAAGACACACTGGGTCTTAAGGGGGCAGAGAGGTGCCCTGGAGACCTATCCATATCCCTGTGGCCTCACAGGCCTCAGACAGCATATAAGAAGCCAGGGGTCACGGGCCACCCCCGTCCAGGACTGCTGCACCCCTAGGCCTTCCCAGCCTTCACAGTAACCAATGTGTCTATGAGGAGGGCTCAACCAGGCTTAGGCTGACCCTAGAGTCTGGAGGAGGCTGGGGAGGCCCCCGCATGTCCTCTAGAAACATCAGCAGAGTCCCAGAGGCAGCTGCAATGCATCTGGGTCTCCCTAGAGTCTAGAACCTCTTCTGTACATGCACTAAGGACATGGCATGCTGCACACACTTCCATCAGGCCGCCAGACACCCCAAGAAGCCCTAGTGGAGGGGCCAGTGTGCCAGGGGAACCTGCCTTACTGGAGAGCATGAACTCCCGTTACCTCAGGGCCTTTGCACATGCTGTTCCCTCTGCCAGGAGCCCTGTACCCCTTTTGCCTGGCGAATGCATTCCTGCCTTTAATCTCAGACTAGCTGCCCTGTCCTTGGGGTCTTTTTCAGCCCCCAGACCAGATACATCTCCTTGGTACAGGCTTCCGGGCCCTCTCTCTCTCCTGTACATTTGTAATTAAGTCATTCTTCTGTTTTGGTTACCTGCTTCCTGCCTGTCTCTTTCATTTCATTCTAAGCTCTAGGAAGGCAGGAGCTGGGTTTGCCTTGTCACTGCTGTATCCCCAGCATTGGGCAAGTGGTTTGGTTTCAGAAATATTTCTGAATGAATGATTATATAAATGAGGGAAGGACTCATTCCAAAAAAGGATGAGAAGTGTCAAGTTCCAAAGCCAGTTCCCTTCACCTTCAAAAGGGCCAGACAATGGTTTCTTAGATATGACACCAAGAGCACAAGGAATTAAAGGACAAAAGAAAAACCAGAACTCTTCAAATCAAAAACTTTTGTAAACACCATCAAGAGAGTTAAAAGGCAACTCACAGGATGGGAAAACCAATTGCAAATCATATATTTGGTAAGAGACCTGTATTTAGAAGATGTTAAGAACTCTTGTAACTCAACAACAAAAAGACAAACAATCCAATTAAAAAATGAGCAAATGAACTTCCCTGACTTCACACTCCCAATTCAGGGGGCCCAGGCTCCATTCCCAGTCAAGGAACTAGATCCCACATGATGCAACCAGGAGTTCACATGCCACAAGTAAGACCTGGTGTAGCCAAATAAATACATAAATACTTTACAAAAATTAAAAAAATGAACAAATGATCTGAATAGACATTTCTTCAAATAATATATACAAATGACTGATAACTATATGAAAAGATGCTCAACATCATTAGCCATCAGGGACACTGACGGCAAAGCAAAGATCACAATGAGATAGCACTTCATACCTACGAGGACAGCTAGAATCAAAAGACACAGTGAAAGGCAGTGAAATCAGAACTCTCAGCCACGCTGATAGGAATGTAAAGTGACGCAGCCGCTCTGGAAATCAGCCTGGTGGTTCCTCAAAATGTTAAAAATAGAGTTAGCATATGACCCAGTGATTCCACTCTCAGTTATATACTCAAGAGAAATGAAAACATATGTCCACACAAAAACTTGGATGTGAATGAATGTTCGTAGCAGTATTACTCATAATAGCCCCCAGAGTGGAAACAACCCAAAATGCCCATCAGCTGATGTGCACACCAATATCCACACAATGGAATATTATTCGCCTGTCAAAAGGACGGAAGTACTGACCCATGCCACAAAGGAATGACCCTTGAAAATGCTCAGTCACTCAGTCATGTCCGACTCTGCAAACCCATGCACTCCAGCCCGCCAGGCTCCTCTCTCCACGGAATTCTCCAGGCAAGAAGACCGGAGCAGGTTGCCATCTCCTCCTCCAGGGGATCTTCCTGACCCTGGGATTGAACTTCTCTCTCTTGTATCTCCTCTACTGGCCGACGGATTCTTTACCACTAGCGCCATTACGCTGAATGAAAGCAGACGGTGCCACCGACAGAGGGCACATAACGTGAGATTCACTCATATGAACTGCCCCGAACAGGCAGATCTACAGAGACAGGAAGTAGATTAGTGTTTGCCAGGGTGTTGGGGAGGCTGGCGGAGGTGGGGACTGGGGTGGGGTGAGGACTAAAGTGTGCAGGGCTGCTTTCTGGGTGATGAAAATGTTCTCAAATCGATTGTGGTGATGGCTGCACAACTAAATAGACTAAAAATCACTGGACTGTATGCTTTAAATGGGTGAGTTGTATGGTACGTGAATTGTTTCAAAAAGCTGTTATACAAGAAGAACACAGAAAAAGGGGAGGCAGAGAGAAATACTGGGATTGGCGGAGGATAGCAAGGAAAGAAGACCCCCTAAATGCTTGGGGGGAACCCAGGGAAGGGAGTGATAGCGAGTGAGGGGCGCTCAATCCTGCCTGGAAGCCCCAAAGCCACCTGGTCAGGGTCTTTGCAGAAATGCTTGAAAGACTGCAGCCACAAGGTGGGGTTATCGAGACAGAAGGTCTTTGTGTGGGGGCTGTCAGAGGCGGACAGGTGGGACCAAAACATCTTCAAAGTCCCAGGGCACTTTGACAAATGGGATCACTGGGCCCAAGCAGGGAGAAAGGATGAAGGTACCAGACAGAGAGTATTTGCATCCTATTCTCAGACACAGAGAAGGGTGGGAGGACAGAAGCCAGACATAGCTGACAATCTCAAAGGCTCTGGGGTCCCCAGAACCTCCCCTGGTGTCCCCAAAACCTCTGGGTCCACGGCCTGATCACCTTCCATCTCAGGGCCCCAGGAACCAGAAATGCACATCTGTGGTCAGCCCAGCCTTCTCTGCTTTCGAGATCCCCAAACAGAGTTCTATAAATTGGGGGCACATGATTGGAATGGGGGTGCATAGGGGATTGAGGGTTAGGGAGCCCATCAGGAAGAAGAGCAGCCCTTTGCTCAAAATTTGATCTGAGAAGGGGGTTAGCGTCTGTTCCGTCTGGTTTTAATCTAAGGTTGGTGGCCAAATGCCAGATTTATTGTAAAACCTACATTTTAATAAGGGGCTGGTATCTGGAGGAAAGCTCATTAACCATTTCCAGACCAGGGTGAAGTTGCTGCTCGGGGCTCAGTGTGGGGTTTCCTCTCCCAGCCCGAGTTCCTGGGCCTCTCGAAGCCCACGGCCAGCACCTGCCGGGAGCCAGGGTGAAAGCTGGGGGCCAGGCGCAGAGGCAGTCCAACTCTGTGTGACCTGATTCTGAAACAAAGCTGCAGACAGTTCTGGGATCTCAAGTCTGTAATGTTTATCTTCTCAGGACTCAGACTTGAAGGAACCTTACAGATTATCTGTCAAAGTCCCTCATGTTGTCAATGGGGAAACTGAGGCACGTGGTGGGGGCAGTGGCTTAGCCAAAGGGCTTCCAGCAAGACAGTAACTCCCCAAGTCCTGTCCACTGATGTCCACCCCTGAGGATATGCATTTTCCTCCTTCCTGCTCCTCTCTGTTTCTGGGTTCCCTGGGGAGTGGGTGCAGATGTGCATCCTTGACCCAGCAGCAGGGCGTGGTTGGCAGGGGGGGGCAAACCCACCAGAGAGCCAATGGCTGCCTCCCCTGAGCATTTGCGATGGAGGAAAACATCACCCTGTGTGTCCTTAGTCAAGAGCGCTCCCCTCTTGGGTGCTCTGTCTCACCATCTGTGCACTGGGACAAGAAGAGAGTCTATACCTCCCTCTCAAGGTGGCACAGAGAACGTGGAATAGTGCAGGGCTTTCCCAAGGACATGCTAAAAGCAGTGGGCTACACAGATGCCCACTGCCCTCACTAGGACTTTTTCAAAATGAAACCTAGGCCCTGGCTCATTGGTTCTTCCCCTATGTCAATCACGAGCCCTTGGAGGAATCTAAGGAATTCTATGGACCCTTCCCTGCTGGCTCAGATGGTAAAGAATCCGCCCGCAATGCAGGAGACCTGGGTTCGGTGCCTGGGTTGGGAAGATCCTCTGGAGATGGAAATGGCTACCTACTCCAGTATTCTTGTCTAGAGGATTCCATGGACAGAGGAGCCTGGCAGGCCACAGTCCACGGGGTCGCAAAGAGTCAGACACGACTGAGGAACTCACACTTTCACTTTCCCCAGAAAAACACAGGTGCACACAGAAGTTTGCCCATACGTTTGGGGGGGGGGGGACAGGCATGGTTCGTAGACTTTCTAAATCGTGTTCACAGACCCTATGCTAAAAAGTCAGCTTGAGGACATCGCTGGTGGCACAGTGGGTAAGAGTCTGCCTGCCAATGCAGGGAACACGAGTTTGATCCCTGGTCCAGGAAGATCCCACGTGCCTCAGAACAACTAAGGCACAACTGCTGAGGCCACCTGCTCTGGATCCTGTGCTCCACACCAAGAGAAGCCACCGCAATGGGACACCCAAGCGCAACAATGAGGAGCAGCCCCTCCCTGCCTCAACTACCCCCTGGACGGTAGCCCGCCAGGCTCCTCTGTCCATGGGATTCTCTGGGCAAGAATACTGGAGTGGGTGGCCATTTCTGTCTCCAGGGGATCTTCCCCACCCAGGGATGGAAACTGGGTCTCCCACACTGCGGGCAGATTACCGTCTTAGCCAGCAGGGAAGTCCAACCAGAGAGAGCCCGCATGGCAGTGCGGACCGAGGGCAACCAAAAATAACAAAGTAATTAATTAAGAACATTTTTTAAAAAATTAAAAGTCAGCTTGATGGAAAATCAGCTTTTGTGCTCTAGAAGAATTTGCCCCTTTGTCCCTGTTTCACCTTGGAGTCCCCTGCACAGACCTACCTGCCCTCCCGCCTGAGAGATAGCAGCTGAGACAAAGGCAGTGCCCATCTGCCCCTCTTCCAAGGCTGGCGGGACCTCCCCTGACCCCGGCTCTGGGGCAACGCTGTACTCCCAGAGAGGCTGACCTTTAAAGTACCGCTGCAGGTTTTTATGACCCATCTGTGAGTTCCAGGCATGCTGGAAAATGTGAGTTTGAGGCTCGGCTCAGAGAAGCTCCAGGCTGTCTCGAGTGTTTCTGCTGGTGGCGAGGACAGGGCCGCCCCTCCCCTCCACTTTCTTTTTTGGCTCCCATTTACTAAATTTTTATTGTGTGCCTGGCACTGTGTTACAAAGCCCTGCCTTCACCAGTGCAGACGGCGCTGTTAGTAAGCCTTGTTCTCCATCACAGACAGTGAGGTTCAGGCGGGTGAAGTAGCTGACCCAGGCCACAGAACAAAGCAGGATGAAGCGGAGGCTTATGTCCGGTCTGTCTGTCCCTAGAGTGGCTGGCACCTGGCAGTGAAAGGTGCCCTCATTAACCATTTCCAGACCAGGCTGAAGTTGCTGCTAAGGACCCAGTGTGGGTTTCTTCTCCCACTGAAGAGCTCCCAGCCTCTTGAAACTTGCAACCTGCTGGGAGTCAGGGCGAGGCTGGGGGCCGGGTACAGAGACCACTCCAATTTCCCATGGCTTAGCTCTACTTGAGCAAATCTGAGTGCTCTGCCCACTCCCACACACCAGGCTCATGGGCCTCGGTACCCTCAGAGCTGACGACCCCCTGCTATGTGTCCTGGCTCCAACCAGCCTCATTGGCAAGGTGCACTCAGAGCCTGGACACAGGGTCATCTATGACATCTTTCTCTCTCTTTTTTTAAAAAAAACCATTTATTTGGCTACGCCAAGTAAATACGCTGCAGCATGTGGGATCTAGTTCTCCGACCAGGGATTGAACCCAGGACCCTGCATTGGGATTATGGAGTCTTAGCCACTGGACCACCAGGGAAGTCCCTGTGACATCTCTAACTGGTCCTAGTCACACCCTGGGATGACAGTCAACCCTAACTCTAGAAAATTCTCTATTGTAGTGAGCCATAGTCCCTCTCTCTGTGGGTCCCCGAGTTTACGCTTCAAGCAAAGGACAGCACAGCTGACTCTTCCTCAGGGCCACCTTGCTAACACTTGAAGGCAGCTTTTCCAAAGCCTCAGCAGTGCTGCTTGGAGGCTGCCCTGCCCCCTCTCCACCCTGGTGGCCCCCAAGGGAAGGGCTGGTACCAGATCTTCCAGATTTCTCAAGAAGTGTCCACTGACATTCTGCTTCAAGACTCCCTGGGAAGCTCATTAAAAAGGGACATTCCCATCCATCCCCAGGGAAGTCCCAAGTTACCCCTTTCCTGTTGCTCTTGTTTTCCCATCTAGAAAATGGAGATAATATATTCCAACAGGGCTTCCTGTCACTGCTGCCGCTGCTGCTAATTCACTTCAGTCGTGTCCGACTCTGTGTGACCCCATAGATGGCAGCCCACCAGGCTCCCCCGTCCCTGGGATTCTCCAGGCAAGAACACTGGGGTGGGTTGCCATTTCCTTCTCCAATGCATGAAAGTGAAAAGTGAAAGTGAAGTTGCTCAGTCGTGTCCGACTCTGCATGACCCCATGGACTGCAGCCCACCAGGCTCCTCTGTCGATGGGATTTTCCAGGCAAGACTACTGGAAAAGAGTGGATTGCATTGCCTTCTCCTTCCTGGCATTAGGGGTAAAGAATCCACCTGCCAATACAGGAGATGCAAGAGATGCAGGTTCAACCCTTGGGTCAGGAGAACCCCCTGGAAGCGGAAATGGCACCCCACTCCAGTATTCTTGCCTGGGAAATTCTATGGGAGAGGAGCCTGGCAGGCTACGGTCCAGGGGCCTGCAAAGAATTGGACACAACTGAACACATACCCCTAACAAGAGTTTTTGTGGGGATTAAAAGAGTTACCATGTGTAAAGTTCTTAAGACAGTGTCTGGGACATAGTAAGTGCTGAATCACATTAGCCATTAGTATATTTATTTGGAGTCATCTGGGTCTAGGTTTGATTCCCAGACTTGCCATATGTTAGCCATGCCACCTACTGGCAAATTCCTTAACCTCTCCAAACCTCATGTTTGCATCTGTTGAGTGGAGACTTCCAGAGGATTAGGGGTGGGTGCCCTAAATCTTGCTCCTAAACATCAGCAGGTAGGACACTTACTTCCCCCCAAGAGCTGGTGCCCTCCCACTGGGAGGCTACCCGGAATGTGCCTGAGAAGTCTTTATCACCAGCACCTGGCACGTAGTAGGTGCTCAATATATTTGGAGCAAATACAGGTATGATCTAATGAATAGAATTTGGGTCCCAATGGGGAGGTGGTCCTGATTCTCTGTCCACCCAAACCTGTGAAGACTTCTGTGCACCGTAGAGAGTGTAAACCGTTTCAAACTTCCCTACTCTCCGACCCTCCTCTGTGTGTGTGTCCAGCTCTTTTTTGACCCCATGGTCTGTAGCCCCCTCTGTCCATGGGGTTTTTCAGGCAACAGTATTGGAGTGGGTTGCTGTTTCCTTCTCCAGAGGATCTTCCTGAACCCAGGGACTGAAACTTCATTTCCAGTATCTCCTGCACTGGCAGGCAGATTTTTTTTTTTTTTTAACCACTGAGACCCTCCTATCTGCAGAAACAAATTTACTGGTTTTTATTTATTTTTTTTTACGTTTTGGTCACACCACACATGACGCAGGGTCTTAGTTCCCCAACCACGGATTGAACCTGCTCTCCCTTGCAGTGGAAGCACAGAAGCTAAAGTGCCAGGGAAGTCCCACTCATTTTTTTTTTTAATTAGGGGTCAGAACATGTGCCAGAGAAATCCCCTCCCAAAGAGAAAGCTTCAGTATGGAGCTCAAGGTCAGAGGACCGTGGGCCTCAGCTTCCTGTAGGAGAGGCAGTAAAGAGGTGCCTGGGCTGGAGCCCTGTCCGCTGAGCCTGCTTGGACGGGAAGGGGCGGCAGGGGCAGGGGGCTGGCTAACCCGATACCCTCTCCAACTGGGGCCACCACCCTCCCTCTCCCTGGGGCCCCCAAATGCAGAGGAGACTTGATCTCAGTCCCAAAGTTTCATCTCCAGAGCCCAACAGCCTGGGTTGGGACGCCACCTCCTCCACTTTGCAGCCCTGTGACATTGAACCTGTCGCTGCTCCTCTCTGGGCCTGTCTCCTCCTGAAGAGGGCATGTGCTGGTCCCCACAGCGATGTGAGCCAGAGGGTCCACCGCACTGATGAACAG
Organism: Antilocapra americana; assembly: GCA_007570785.1. Lineage (NCBI taxonomy): Eukaryota > Metazoa > Chordata > Mammalia > Artiodactyla > Antilocapridae > Antilocapra > Antilocapra americana. The sequence goes on along the minus strand of ML660779.1, from coordinate 6,078,997 downwards.
CCAGAGAACTCTGACTGCCCAGGGCTCAGCCCACTCCATCCTGAGCCCCTGGGGACCATGCAGGCAAGCCCTCTTTCAGTGTTTTAATGTTAAGAGGATTGACACCCCCTTCCCCCAACTCAGCATCCTAGCTCCTCACTTCCAGAACAATGAAGCCTGGCATGGCTGGGAAAACCCAGCCTTTCCACATATCTTCAAAGGTTTTCTATGAGACATTCTTCTAGGAAGCTCAGGGGAGGGGGTGCAAACAGAGGGGACAGCCCCCCTAGCCAAAGACCCTGCGTGAGGCCCCCTCCTCTGTGGCAAGGCTGGGGGCGGGCTGCCCTTTTACCTTCTCTCTGCTCTCCATTCCGCCTCCATCTAGCGGGACCAAACCATCCCCTTTCCATCCGCCGCCCCCCCCCCCCCCGCCCCGCCGTGCCCCCATCTTCCTAACCTTCCCAGCTGGGAACAGTCGCTTCGGGGTGGGGGTAGGGCCTGGGAGGGCAAATCCCAACAACTGGGAGCTCTGATGGCTCAGCTCTGTGGCTCACTTCGCAGGGCCCCCGAGAAGACCCAGAGGGCAAAACAGAGCACCCTGAGGCTGTCCCAGCCAGGGGGTGGGGCAAGCGACTGACCCGGGGCTGAGGACCATCGTGCGGTTGACGCTGATCTGATGCCAAACTGGGAGAGGCCTCAGTGAAATCCTTGTATTTCACAACCCCACCCGCCCCGTGGTGAAAAGCCCCCATCCGAATCCACGCGTCGAAAAGCCTCCAATCCCTACATGTCCTTTGCCCTGTTTCCTGCTTCCCTCCCCTTATTTTGGCATTTCTCGGCACGGCCCAAACTCCTCGTCTTAGGGGAAGCTCTGACTCAGAACTTTAAAAAAAATCTTACGCACACACTTAAGAAAACAAACTTGGGGGGCGAGGCGGGAAGAGTCCCCTGGCCCTCGTAGAGGGCGTGGAAAGGCTGGGCTTTCCGAGAGGGAGCCTCGGGGGACCCCACCCGCGGGAGCCCAGCGTCCCGGGGCCACTGGCCCATTCGGGCGGGGCACGGGCCGGCAGGCGGGGGCCGGGGGGCAGGGTGGGGAGGGAAGGTCGCTTTTCCGCCCCTGCGGGTCTGGGGTCGGCCCGGGAACCCAGGGGGCGCCCGCCCGGGCGCGCCCGCCCCTCCCCGCCATGTGCGCGCCAGCCCGTGCGTGCGAGCGCGCCGCGCCGGTGGCGGCCAGAGCGGCGCCGGGGCACATCTGGTTCCAGGCGAGCCCCTGGCGCCTGCCTCGCCGCAGACCCGCGGCCCAGACACACAGACGTTAATAGATCGGCGCGCCCAGCCCCGCGCGGCCCGCGCCCGCCGCCGCCAAGCCGCTCAGTGCGAGAGCTAGGCGGCCGCCCGCGCGGGAGGGTGGGCGCGCAGCGGGCGCGGCCGGGGCCGGGGCAGGGCGCAGCGCCCACCCTCCCTTCCCCCTGCCGGCCGCAGGTCTTCCCTCCGGCTCCGACGCCTCCCTCCCCCCAGTCTCCGCTAGATCCCGGGTTGGAGCTAGCAATGGCCTTCCCCAGCCTGGAAAAGCGCATTCAGTTAGTAACAGAGTTAGTAACAAGTTCCTGCTTGTCCGGGGGCGTGTCGCGGGCTCCAGGGTGGACCCGGCCCGGCCCGGCATATCTCCAAATAATAACCTTATGAGACAGGTACGCTGCTACCAACGCCGGTTCCCATTTCACAGGCCGGGAAACTGAGGCTCAGAGGTCACCGGCCCAAGATCACGCAGGGAGAAGGCAACCGCAGAGCTGGACTGTTGGACTCCGGTCCCCAGGCAGATCCACAGCCCTGGGACCCGAGGTCTCCCGAAGTTGGCAGCCACACGTGCGTGTCTTCATCTGGGGAGCCCCTCCCCTCCCTTTCTCGGAGAAGCTCTCCTCACCCGCATCCCTGGTCCCTTATCTGACAGGTCCCCTGACCCAAGCACCTGGGGGCAGTGAGGCTCCCAAGGGACTCCCAGGAATTCGGGTGGATGCTTATTCCCCATCGCACTCCACATGAAACCCTGAACTTGGAAGGTATGCTCCAAGCCCTCACCTGCTAAGAGAACCGCTCAGTTGTAGAAGCTCCTTTAAAAAGCAATCATTCATGGCTGTAGGAGGTGCTCTGCTTCTAAAGGGGGCTATGATCTTTAAAAACAGTCCCCTAACAGTGCCCCTCAGGGTTATAGGTCTGAGTGGGCTAAAGTGGGTGGGTGAGTGGAGGTGGGTTTTCCTCTTTTTCTCCTGTTGTTTTCTTTCTTTGCTTATTTTAACCATGGCCTTTAGCCCTAAGGGCTAAGCATGTGTGCTTGCAAATTGCACTGGCAAGTACTGTGTTGTGTCCAGGTTAAGTTTTAGCATCCCCCTTCTCCGAGGGGACTTTACAAGAAAAGGAGGCCATGGCAGAGTGCCACACTCAGCCTTAAACTGGGAGAAGAGCCTTTTTCTGAGATGCTTAAAGGAGTTATGCTCAAAACTTTCCCATTCATACCCTCTGAATTCACTTAGGGTAGGGGTGGGAGGGTGTTTGTTAACTCCGGCTGTCAGAAATTCTACGGTTTCGAACAAAACCACACTTTAAAAGTTCCCAGGCTGAGGGAGGGCAATAAGCTCTGTAATGGTCTCCGTGGACATGCCCGGGCACTGGAAACCAACAGGGAAAGGAGCCTTTTTTTATTTTTCAGCCAAGTGCCACGTAGAGGTTCCTGGCTGGTGGGACACCCCTTGCCCTCCGCCTCAGAAGAGATGGGGGTCTGGGGAAGACCAGCATGGTGCAGGAAGGGGAAGCTTCCAGGGGTCCTGAGCCGGCTCTCAGCTCTGATTCCCTCCCCTCCATTGTGGTGAGACCGGCCCCTTCCCCGGCGGCTTGGGGAACAGGGGGTGAAGGCCAGGCCACTGGCCAGGACTAATGGACACTGGCTCTGATGTGTGAAAACCAAAGCAAAGAAGCACACTGCTGAAGTGGAACCACGGCCAGGTGACTAAATCTGGAGGAAGCTGATTCTACAAGGCCTCTGTCGCTTCTGCACTCTTTCCCTGCAAAGGCAGTTTCTTCTGCTCCTTGAGAGGGCTTGTGGCAATTTCTGGTGGCAGAACTCGGTCTCCTGGCCTTCCCTTACCCCTCACTCCCCCGGAGTCAGAAACTTCTGGAACAGGTGCTGACTGCAGGCACTCTGTCCACACTCTAGGGCTGGCGGTGGGGGAGGGAGTCCTGGGGACTTGCAGAGCAGCCCTGATCTCCATGAGCGCTTCCCTGGCGGCTCAGATGGTCAAGAATCAGCCTGCAACGCAGGACACCTGGCTTCGATCCCTGGGTTGGGAAGATCCCCTGGAGAAGGGAAAGGCTACCCACGCCAGTATTCTGGCCTGGAGAATTCCATGGACTGTATAGTCCATGGGGTCACAAAAAGTCAGACACACCTGAGCGATTTTCACTCATGATCTCCAGGAGGTCCACGAGACGCTGAACTTCCAGGCCAAAGGCTTGACCCAGCCAGGAGGCCTTTGCTGGGCCACGTGCTGACACCATGTGATCTAAAAGGGGCTGCCCTCCGTGGAACCCTCCAGGCACTTTACGTGGTGGCTTTGTGGAACCCTCACACCTGCAACCTTAGGAAGCAGGTAGCATCAACCCATCTTACAGAGGAAGACACAGGATCTGAGAGGTCTAGTAACTGCTCCAAGGTCACACAGCCTATTAGCGGAAGAACTGGGACTCACTCACACCCTGGTGTACCAGACTCCAGCTCATGTGCTCCTAACCAGTGAAACACACTGCCTCCTGTTGGGAAGGTTTTAGCTGAGCACGGTGTGTCTGTGCTCACCTCCTCCCAGGAAGCACGTGTACAGAGAGTCAGAGTTGCAAAGGGCCTCAGGGAGCACTCTGACCAGGGCTGGATCTCGGTGTCATCCTCCCTCCCCCATCCCCACCCCCTCACTCAGAGTAACTGTCCGAGGTAACAGCTGGTTGGAACACTGGGTTAAGGAGGATTCTGAGGCGCACTGTTTGATTAGTTTTGTCCGCCACATGCTCAGGAAGGGGCTTCTATTTTTTTTTTAATACTTATTTATTTATTTGGCTACACTGGGTCTTAGTTGTGGTTTCTGGAATCTTTAATTGAGATATACGAACTCTTAGTTACAGCATGTGGAACTTAGTTCCCTGACCAGGGATCGAAACCAAGCCCCCTGCACTGGGATCGTGGAGTCTTATCCAATGGATCACCAGGGAAGGGGATTCTGACAAGGAAGCAAATAATTGCCAATCCTGACCCTGGGTTTGAAGAGAGAGTTCTGGACAGGGCCAAGGAGGGGATATGGGCTTCGCTCCGTGCTCAGGGCTCTCTCCACCTCAAGGGACACAGCAAACAGGGTCACATGTGCCACCATCTCCCCACCCCTTGCCCTGACATGTTCATCCTGGGAAGTTCCACACAGGTCACGAAAGTCCATTTGAAGAGAGCGATGTTAGTTCTGGGGCTTCCCCGGTGGCTCAGCAGGAAAGAATCTGCCTGCAATGCAGGAGGTACAGGTTCAGTCTCTGGGTTGGGATGATTCCCTGGAGAAGGAAATGGCAGCCCACTCCAGTATTCTTGCCTGGAAAATCCCATGGATAGAAGAGTCTGGCGGGCTGCAGTCCATGGGGTCGCAAAGCGTTGAATATGACAGATCAACTAGCACACACTTGAAGCGGCTGAGTACACACGCTAGTTCTGCCTCTTTAAGGAAATTAATGCATAGCAATCCGGTGTTGCCAGGAGACTGTCCAGGGCCTTGGAGGTGCAGAAAGAATCATCTAAACTTCTAAACACTTAAAAAGTAGCAGCAAGAGGGGATGTAACGTACAATAGGATAAACATACTTAACAATCCGCCTGCAATGCAGAAGACTCCCGTTCAATTCCTGGGTCAGGAAGATCTGCTGGAGAAGGGATAGGCTACCCACTACACTATTCTTGGGCTTCCCTTGAGGCTCAGCTGGTAAAGAATCCACCTACAATGCGGAAGACTTAGATTCCTGGGTCAGGAAGGTCCCCTGGAGAAGGAAAAGGCTACCCACTGCAGTATTCTGGCCTGGAGAATTCCATAGACTGTATAGTCCATGGGGTCACAAAGAGTCGGACACAACTGAGCGACTTTCACTCACTCACTCACTGTGTGTTATATATGAAAACTGAGAGAGTAAATTCTGAGTTCTCATCCCCCCAAAGATATTTTTCTGTTTCTCTAATTTTTCATCTATATGAGATGCTGCTGCTGCTGTTGCTGCTGCTGAGTCGCTTCAGTCGTGTCCGACTCTTGTTCGACCCCATAGACAGCAGCCCACCAGGCTCCGCCGTCCCTGGGATTCTCCAGGCAAGAACACTGGAGTGGGTTGCCATTTCCTTTTCTAATGCATGAAAGTGAAAAGTGAAAGTGAAGTTGCTCAGTCGTGTCTGACTCTTCACAACCACATGGACTGCAGCCTACCAGGCTCCTCCATCCACGGGATTTTCCAGGCAAGAGTACTGGAGTGGGGTGCCATTGCCTTCTCCATATGAGATGATGAGTGTTCATTAAACTTATTGCGTTAATCACTTCATGATGTAGGTAAGTCAAATCATTATGCTGTACACCTTAAACTTATACAGGGCTGTATGTCAACTATATCTCAATAAAAACAGAAGAAAAAAAATAGGGACAGTATTCTACCTCCTGCATAGAAATACTACTAGATTTTGCCCCAAGAACAGGTTTTTTTTTTTTAAGATTATCTACCGTGAGAAAATTTCTTTATAAAATTAAATTATAAACAGCCCAATTAAAAAATTGGCCAGAGATCTTAATGGATACCTCACCAAAGAAGATACACAGATGGCAAAGAAGCATATGAAATGATGTTCTACATCATATGTCATTAGGGAAAATGCAAGTGGAAACAACAGTGAGACACCATCACACACCTACTAAAATAGCCCAGATCGAGAACACTGGCAATATTCTGTGCTGGCAAGGATGCAGAGAAACGGGAACTCTTCTTCATTGCTGGTGGGAATGCAAAATGATACGTTCACTGGAGAAAAGAGTTTGGCGGTTTCTTACAAAACAAAACAAACTGTTCGCATACAACTGAGAAAGCAGACTTCTTGGTATTTACCTAAAGGAGCTGAAAACTTATATCCACACAAAAAGCTACACATAGCAGCTTCATTCATAATTGCCAAAACTTGGAAGCAGCTATTTGCCCTCAATATATGAATGGATAAGTAAGTAGTGGTCCATCCAGATGATGGAATAATATCCAACAATAAAAAAAATGAACTATAAAGCTAAGAGAAGACAGGAAGGTGGTTAAAAATGCATGAGTGAAAGTGTTAGTCACTCAGTTCTGTCTGACTGTCTGCAACCCCATGGACTGTAGCCTGCCAGGCTCCTCTGTTCATGGAATTCTCCAGGCAAGAAATTCTTCAAATAAAAACACTGGAGTGGGTTGCCACTCACTTCTCCAGGGGATCTTCCCAACCCAGGGATCAAACCCAGGTCTCCTGCAATGCAGGCGGATTCTTTACCGTCTGAGTCACCAGGGAAGTTTAAATGTATATTGCTAAGTAAAAGAAGTCAGTCTCCAAAGGCTCTATATTGTACAATTCTGGAAACTACAGGACATTCTGGAAAAGGCAAAACTATGCAGAGAGTGAAAAGATAAGAGATTGCCAGGAGTTGGGGGCAGGGGAAAGGGGAGGGGTGAGTAGGCAGAGCATAGAGGATTTTTAGAGCAATGAAACTATTTTGCATGATACTAAAATGGTGACTATCTGTTACGATATATTTGTCCAAGACCAGTGGACTTCCTTGCCCCCTTGATGTGTCAATTTAGGCTCATGGACTATAACAAACATACCACTCTGGAGGGGGGTAGCGGGGGAGGAGGGAATGGAGGGCTTCCTTGATAGCTCGGTTAGTAAAGAATCCACCTGCAATGCAGGAGACCCCGGTTTGATTCCTAGGTCGGGAAGATCCACTGGAGAAGGGATAGGCTACCCACTCCAGTATTCTTGGGCTTTCCTTGTGGCTCAACTGGTGAAGAATCCACCTGCAATGGGGGAGACCTGGGTTCAATCCCTGTGTTGGGAGGATCCCCTGGAGAAGAGAAAGGCTACCCACTCCAGTATTCTGGCCTTGGGAATTCCAGGCCATAGGGTGACAAAGAGTTGGACACGACTGAACGACTTTCACTTTCTGGTGGGGGATGTTGATAGTGGGGAGGGTGTGTATGTATGATGGGGGCAAAGGCTATGTGGGGACTCTGTACCTCCTGCTCAATTTTTCTGTGAACTTGAAATTCTTCTTAAAAAATAAAATCTACTTAAAAGGGAAAAATGGAAAATAAAAAAATAAAATATAGCCTGTGGTATGCTGGTAAATATTTTAGCAACTGGCTCTCTGGGTAAGGGGACCCTTAATTTATAGTGTTTGCCAATTTCTGGAGTATAGATAACTTCTACCACAGCCAATTTCTAGCTATACTGTGACATCAGTTAGGGTAAAATTGTGCAGGAGCACACCAGTATATAGTATTTCCACTATCTATATATAAATAATCCCAAGAACATACCTAGATAATAGTAAAATGTAGTGAAATTACTAGAGAGACGTAAATTTTGAGTAAATATTGCCTTTGTTTTAAATATGTGCTGCGATGTGCTTAGTCGCTCAGTTGTGTCCGACACTTTGTGACCTCCATGGACTGTAGTCCACCAGGCTCCTCTGTCCGTGGGGATCCTCCAGGCAAGAATCCCGGAGTGGGTTGCCATGCCCTCCTCCAGGGGATCTTCCCGACCCAGGGATCGAACCCAGGTCTCCAGCGTTGCAGGCGGATTCTCTAGCAACTGAGTCACCAGGAAAGCCCAGTTTTAAATATAACTTGTATATTTGTACGTTTAACTTTTGCAAGCATCTGTATTTGACAAACAGCTTCCCAAATTCTCGAAATTTAACAGTCGGTTCTCATGGGCCAGCACTAGCTACACCACTACGATTTCTAGCCCATCTAAGGGAAGTGGTCTCGGTTTTGCCTATTTCCTCCCATCTTTATCCACGTGCAGGCGTATTTTGTCAGAGCTGGCATCATGCTGCACAACCTGTTTTTGAGCTGCAAACCAGGCGTCGTAGTGACTAGCAGCCCCCCAGAAAACAGGGAGTAAGGTGGGAGGGATGGAGGCAGAAAGGTGGAACTGAGGTTCTCAGTCCTAGCTGGGTTGGGGGGTGGTGTAGGTGGAGTTTTTAAACAAAGGAATGGGACTTCCCTGGTGGCCCAGTGGCTAAGTCTCTGCACTCCCAATGCAGGGAGCCCAGGTTCTATCCCTAGTCAGGGAACTAAATTCTGCCTGCTGCAACTAAAATAATCTTGAAGGCCACAATGAAAGACTGAAGATCTTGCATGCTGCAACTAAGACCTAGGGCAGCCAAATAAATAAATTAGTAAATACTCAAAAAAGTGCTAAAGGAAATCAGTCCTGAATATTCATTGAGAGAACTGATGCTAGAGCTGAAGCTCCAATACTTTGGCCACCTGATGCAAAGAACTGACTCACTGGAAAAGATCCTGATGCTGGAAAAGAATGAGGGCAGGAAGAGAAGGGGGTGACAGAGGATGAGACGGTTGGATTGCATCATCGACTCGATGGACACAAGTTGGAGCAAGCTCAGGGAGTTGGTGATGGACAGGGAGGCCTGGTAAGCTGCAGTCCAGGGGGTCAGAAAGAGTCAGACATGACTGAGCAACTGAACTGAACTGAACTAAAAGAAAAAAGAATGCCAAGCTCCAGCCCTCGAGACCGGAGGGTCTGACTCAACAGGTGCTGGGTGGCGTCTGGACATCGAACTCACTGACAGCTCTCCAGGTCATGAAGTTGTGTAGTCAGGGTTGAGAACCACTGACAATGCCAAACCATGATCACTGGCTACTGGACTGGCCTAGGGTCAAGTCCCAGCTGCAGGTCACTCACCCCATACGAGCTTCTTCACGTGCCAAATGGAGGTCTCCCTCCAGGACTGTCACAGGTGAGCTCTCAGGTAGCCAAGCACAGTACCAGGTACAGGGAGGGAGAACAGGAAATAATGACGGATCCTGTGCACATGTGTGGAGCGGTTTCTGTATACAGGGCACCATGCCAAATGCACCACCCTGGGCAATAAGCACGTTATGAGCATTTTATGTAAAAGAGCTCCTCTCTTTCACAGATGAGGAGCCAAGGCTCAGGGAAAAGGAGGACTTGCCTAAGGTCATCCAGTGAGCTGGAGCAGTGTCAGGATTCAGACCAGAGCCGGCAGCTTATGACTCAGGAAGTGAGTGCTTTGGGGGCTCAGAGAAGAGCTGGGGGCGGAGATGGCAGGAAAGCTTCAAAGAGGAGGGCTTTGGAGAGGAGATGGGAGTGTGCAAAGGGGTGCAGGAGTGTCTCCTTATGCTATGGGACCAGCACCACTAACCCAGGGGCCTCTTAAAAACCAACAATATGAAGCATTCCTGGCCTCATGTATACTTTACCTCTTTTCTCTGAGACCCTCCTTATTCATAATTTATGAGAAGTCTCAGCAGAATAGGGGGTTTCCATTTCATTCTATAAATGAGATAGGGATGCTAGGCTCAAAGTCACACAGTGAGCTCCTACTCATCCTACAAGACCCCACTTGAAAAACCCTCCTCCACAGAACCCCTTGTGCACATGTCTGCTCCAGCCTCCTCACACTAGCTTCTGGACTTGGTCCTCTGTCTCACGCCCTACTGGCTATAAGCTCCCAGGTGCCTCTTTGGACATAGTATAAGTGAAGGGTCAGTTGCTCAGTCCTGTCTGACTCTTTGTGATCCCGTGGACTGTGCCCACCAGGCTCCTCTGTCCATGGAATTCTGCTGGCAATAATACTGGAGTAGGCTGTCATTCCCTTCTCCAGGGCATCTTCCCGACTGAGGGGTCGAACCTGGATCTCCTGCATGGCAGATGGATGCTTGACCGTCTTCAGCCACCAGGGACTGAAAAGAACTAGAAAGAGAGGCAGAAGCGTGAGCCTAGGGAGCCTTCCTGGCCTTCTCCCTCAGCATCAAACAGACCTTGTCCTGACACTGATGTGCTTCTTGGAGGAAAGGTGAGATGGATCTGTCCTGCACATATTTAGGGAGTGGGGAGGAAGCTCCAGACAGAGGGACAGATGCTGAAACGGACAGCACCACGGAGCCTGGGTCAGACCACCTCCTTTCACATCATGAGACCCTTCCAGTCCTCAAGTGTTAGTCGCTCAGTTGTGTTGGACTCTTTGTGACCTCATGGACTGTAGCCCACCAGGCTCCTCTGTCCATGGGATTCTCCAGGCAAGAATACTGGAGTGGGTTGCCATGCCCTCCTCCAGGGGATCTTCCCAACCCAGGGATTGAACTTTTATCTCTTATGTCTCCTGCATTGGCAGGCAGGTCCTTTATCACTAGTGCCACCTGGGAAGCCCTCAAAGCCTTTTTCATCCACCCTCAGTAACAGTGCAGGTGCTGGCATTAACTTGCTTGACAGAAGGAGAAACGGGCACAGAGGGTTGGTGTTCCTGCCTGAGCTTGCCCAACTGGCATCTGAGCTAGTGTGTCTACTTGCTCTTACTTCCTGGGCCTGCTACCTTTCTGCTTCCCACATCTCAGGTGGATAAAATAGGAGTAGCTATCCCCTGTGGGTTCTTATCATGACTGCAAGGACTCAGGTACAGTGACCAAAGGGGGCTGGAGGGGACTTTCTCAGTGGTCAAGTGGTTAAGACACCATGTTTCCACTGCAGGGGGCAGGGGCTCGATCCCTGCTTGGGGAACTAAGATCCTGCATGCCGCAAGGTGTGGCCAAAAACTAGGAAAAAAGAAGGGGCAGGGGAGCGAGTCAGACTGCTGATTCTGTGACCCTGGCAGGTCATTGCGCTGCTCTGTGCTCAGTTTCTCTGTCTGTATAGCGTGTCACTGGGCTTCCCCAGTGGCTCAGTGGTAAAGAATCCACCTGCAGTGCAGGAGCCACAGGAGCCACAGGTTCAGTCCCTGGGTCAGGAAGATCCCCTGGAGGAGGGCATGGCAGCTCACTCCAGTATTCTTGCCTGGAGAATCCCCATGCACAGAGGAGCCTGGCAGGCTACAGTCCATGGGGTCACAGAGTCGGACACGACTGAAGCAACTTGGCATAGCACGCCACTCATGATTGTGGTGATTCCATGGGATGATGCCTGGAAAGTGGTCAAGACACGGGGCCCACTAGTGTCTCTGTGACTGACAAGCACTTGTTCAGCCCTCCGTACACCTTATCTATCCAGAGGGGTGGGTTGTACAGGCCAAGCTCCCGGCCAAGCCAGTGGCACCTCTTTGCCCCCTTCCCTTCTATGAAGCATCTCTGAAGACCACATGCAGCTCACGTCTCAGGCTCCCAGGACTGAAGAATCAACCTGCCTCCCTCATTCTACCCCCAACTCCATCCCCCTCTGCAGGGGGCTGCACGGTAGGGGGCTGTCCCTCAGTCAGCACCAATCAAATATGGAAAAGAGCCTGCAGCAGGCTGGGCGTATTTGTTTAATTCTTCCCTAACCAGGGCCTGGCCCCCACCTGGGCACCTCTGATTTCATTAGCATTCTGCCCAGCCTCCCCCCTCTCCCGACCAGACCCACCAAGGCCCCCTACTCAAAAAATCAGTATGGTGGAGTTTTGTTTTTTGTTTTATTTCAGAGGAGGGGAGGGAGCCCCGGGGTGGAGGAAGGGTAACTGATTGTGAAGAGGAATTCCAAATCTCCTGAAGAGCAGGGACCTCTTTCTGAGCTGGCCCTGCCAGGGAGGGAGCCTAAAGGAGGGAGGTGCCATCTCAGATATCTCCCCCACCAACTTGGATGAGTCCAATAGCACCTCCTTACAGTTTGCACCCTCTGTACCTCACTCCCCTCACCCTACCCCTGACCTGGAGAAGAGGCAACGCACAGGATCAGAGTCTAGACCCCAGACTTAGGAGCCCCTGCCCCACCACAAACATCCCACTAGCCACACTCTGTCACTTCCTGTCTTTGGGCATGCTGTTCTCTCTGGCTGGAATACTTTCCCCGCAAAGCCGGATCTAGTCTTCACCTCTCAGCTTTGGCACCACTTCCTGTAGGGATTCTCCTCTCACTACTCAGAAAGGCACATCTGCTTCCTTAGCTGCTTCAGTAGCATGACCTAAACCCACCTGGGCTACACCCGTCTGTCTCCCTCTGTCCCTCTCCAGGGTTCCCTGTGTTGACAGTGGTGCCTACAAGGTAGGTGCTCAGGAAACACTGGATGGATGAATGAGTGAATGAATGGGTCACAGCCCAGCTCAGTTTAGCCTTTAGGCCCACAATACCTAAGGTCCAGGTGCTTTTCAAAATCTGATCTTTGAGACCCCTGAAATACAATTTCGTATTGCCTCCAAAATATGAGCAGAAGGGCAGTTAACAAATGGTTAATGACATGTGGACCTCGCATGACTGCATGTCAGCTGGACACCCAAAGTCCTCCTCACCCTTAGCTGTGGATGAAGTCTATTTGACCGGGAGTGATTGATGGAATGGGAGCGGGGGCCCAGCAAGACTCTCGTGGCCAGTACATGTGAAGCCTATGAAGCAGGGCTAGCGCTGTTTCCTGAACTAACTCTTCCTTGTGAATGTCAGCTCTGCTGTGTCCAGAAGGATCGCTTCCGAGGCAAGCTCCCTGCATTCCCGGTCCAAGGGGTTCGGTTGAAGCCCCACCCGGCACAGTCCAGCTCTGGCCAATCAGCACGCAGCTCCTCTGCGGCTGCTGTGATTGGCTCAGAGGTGGGGACCCGATGTGGCAGCAAGATTCAGACAGAATCTGGCTGCTCCATTGTTTAAGCCCTGGATCGAGTCGTGCCTGAAGTTCCTCCCTGGATATTTCAGATTTGCACATTATCCTAGGTTTTCAAAAGCCCCTCGGGGACAGTTTTCTGTCCGTTGTAGGTGCCAATCCCGACTAGCATGCTGCCCAAGCCCCACATAGCCTCTGGCAGAACTAGTAGAGTGCCACCGCCCCCCTCTCCCCC
>ML660779.1:6028240-6065839 GCA_007570785.1 Antilocapra americana | reverse complement strand
TTTAGAATACTCTCTTCTCTGCTCCCAACCCTGTTCCTGCCTCGTGGGCTGCTTGTGGGTCCCTCTCCTGATTAATTTGGGATGTGGATCTTTGCAGCGTGTTCAGAGAGGCTCCCGTTAGCCACAGTCTTGGACGCGGGGATCAGAGGGCTCTGGGCTGGCTGTGCAGTCTTGGGATGGTGACTCCTGTCTCTGAGCCCCAGATGCTCTGTGCTTCTCAACTTAGTCGAATTACCGACCTAGCAATTAATGATCTGTAGAATCCACCCGCTTGCCAATGTAGGAGACGCTGGAGACTTGGGTTTGATCCCTGGGTCAAGGAGATCCCTTGGAGAAGGAAATGGCAACCCACTCCAGTATTCTTGATGGGAAAGCCCATGGACCGAGAAGCTTGGCAGGCTAGAGTCCATGGGGTCGCAAAGTCGGACACGACTGAAGTGACTAAGCCGGCGCGCGTGCGCGCGCGCACACACACACACACACACACACATACACACACACGCAGGCACTGTGCCATTATCAGTCAATTGCCTGTCTCCTGTTACCTAGAAGCTCCTAGGGGCGATGGGAGATCTGTGCGGTGCCTGCACAAAATACAGGCTCAAGAAATACATGCTGAATAGAGGAGCCTCTGATAGCTTCTCTAAAGATGAGGGGTGGGAGCTTGTACACTCTGGGGTTAGTGGGGGCCTCTTTAGGGAAAAGATGCATTACTGCTATGAAGGGGGTCCCGGCAAAGGCTCCCGGTGGAGTGACTTCAGCCAAAAGAGTGACATTAAAGGTGGTGCGGCAGGCATGGGTCCAGCCAGAAGAAAAGGGGAACAATGGAGGCCATACTCAGAGGTCTCCACACCAGGGATGGAAGCCCCTCCCCAGAGCTGCTCCTGCCCTGGCCCCTGTGTGCCCAAGACGGTGGCAAGCAAAGCTGAGTCCCCCAGGATGGACACTGCCACTGCTGAGAGAAGGGTGGCCACACTGCCTGCATGCTCCCCCTTCCATCTCACCCCAAACCTGCCCGAAGATGAGGGGAATAAACAAGCCCCACCCATGCTGTCCACCCCAGGGTGGGGCTGGAGGTGGAGGCAGCAAGGGAGCTGTCCCCTTATATGGAGCTAGTTTGGGTTGGACAGTTCCCATGCTCATGCTGGGGAGATGAGGGACCCTGGGGACCAGCAGCTGCCAGGGGTGTGGCTGGGTCCCCACACCCGCGCTCTCTCCCGGACCGCCTGTGAACTGCTAATAACAGCAATCACAGTAACGGTGACAGCAGCAGCTGGCCATGCGCCAGGACTATGTGCAAGGCTTCCTGTCCCTGGACCCTAACAATTCACTCGCCCTTATCCCCACTCAATAGTGAAGAAACTGAGGCTCAGAAAGGGGAAGCCCCCGGGCCCAGGAAGTCAACTGGAGTCAGTCTGACTCGCTGGCCCCCCTCTCCCTAGGGCCCTTGGGTGCATTGGGAGGCACTGGAGCTGCTGTCCTCCTGCTAGAACCCAAGAGAAGGTGGGGAGAGGAAAGTGTGCATCGCAGAGGGCAGCCCCCTCTCCCAACCTCTGCTGTTCCAGTTGGAAGTAAGCAGCAAAAACATTTGCCATGATCCCCACAGTCCCCAAGAAGTTTCCTCAAACCAAACTCCAGAGGCCCACATTCTTCTGCAGGGGGCTCCGATCTGGCCCCTGGGTGCCACAGGGTACACGCCCCACCCGTGGCCTCAATGGAATGGGGCTCTTCCGGCTTGTCTCCCTCCCCTCTGATCAGGGCTCCATCCCACGCTGTCTGCCCTGTCCGCAGACCCACTGTTCACTTAGATTTCCATCTGGTTTTGGTTTTAGGGGGTGGAGGAAGGGGAGGGTTTAGGGAGAAGCTGAGAGCTGGCACCCGATGGAGGTTAACTCGCTATATTTACTTCTTTTCTCAGTGCCCCAAGCTCTGTGCGTTTCCCCCCTGCCATCCGCCTCCGCAAATCTCAGGGCTGCTTGATTATCACATAACCTGCTTCTAATGGATGCTTAGTCGTCAGAGCCCTGGGCAGAAAAAGGAGCCAGCATCAAGATCAGCTTTCTCAGCACTGCAAACACCATGTCTAAATCAGCTTAGCTCAAGCCAGAGATCAGCTGAGTGCAAGTGTGTGTGTGGGTGGGTGTGGGTGTGTGCACGCACACACGCATGTTCTAGACATGTGGTGAGAACGCATCTGTAATTCCCGAAGGAACGTATCTGAATATCTGTTTTCCTCCCCAAGCCATCTTATCCACCGACCTTCTACAAGTTGCAATTAATCTCTAATTTGAATTTTTAACCTCAAATGCCACATTATAAAAATAGTTGTGTTGTGTTTTATAGACGGTATTTGTCATGAAATTATACATGTTACAATTTATGCCGGAAAAGAAAGCAAGCTGCTCTTTCCGCATGGGGGAATGCCAGCCTGGGTCTGTAGCAAAGCTCCATCCTCCCAGAGAGGGGACCCCAGGTCACCGGGAAGGGCTGGGCAGGGGCAGAGGGCTCTTGGTCCTGGGTGTGTATTGGATAACTTGACTCCTTTTTAGAAAGCATCATTAAAGAGCCAGCAAGGGCCCCCGGGGTCAGCTCCTGGGACCCAGAACTCTGTTCCTGATCTCAACTCCTCTTCCTGTGGGGTCTTGGGAAACTTCTCTCACCTTGGTTTTTCCATCTCTGAAGGGGGTTTAACAGTCCTAAACTGGACACCTGCCTCTTCTTCATTGTCAAGCTGCATGGGAACATTGCGGGCAGGCGGTCCCTGTCCCAGGATCCTGGCCTGCCCGCCTGGGTCGAGGAGCAGCTCTGATTTCAGTCTGGCAACCCCCCGCCGGGTGCTCTCACTCTTCTCATCCATCCCCCCCCCTTTTTTTTTTTCAGTTGACTTTTTTTTTTTTAAATTTTCTTTACTTTATTGTGTTGGTTTTGCCATACATTGATATGAAACCGCCATGGGTATACATATGCTCCCCCTCCAGAACCCCCCTCCCTCCTCCCTCCCGATTCCCTCCTCCTGGGTCATCTCGGTGCCCCAGCCCTGAGCATCAACCCTGGGCTGGAGATTGATTTCACATATGATAATTAACATGTTTCAATGCCATTCTCCCATATCATCCCACCCCTGCCCTCTTCCACAGAGTCCACGAATCTGTTCTATACATCTGCGTTTCTTTTGCTGTCTCGCATGCAGGGTTCTCGTTACCATCTTTCTAAATTCCATATATATGCGTTAGTATACTGTGTTGTTGATCATCCATCCCTTCTTAAACAACCCAAGGAAGGCGAGGTGAGGTCGGGGTGAGCGCAGCCCAGGGGCTCTGGGCCAGCAGGGGTGGAGAACACCCCAAAGACAAGGGTCCAAGGCCTGGAGCCCCCACGCCCTCCAAACACAGCCCATCTTTCTGGGCCACAGCTTCCTCATCTGGGAAATGGGACCATAAGACTGCCTACCTCCTGGAGGATCTGGGAGATATTAATGAGAAGATTTACACAGAGGGCTGAACACAGAGCAGGCGCACAATCAATGGTCCTGACTGTCGGGGTCTCAGTGATGATGAAGGTGAACACACTCCAAGGCCACTCAGCACACCCCAGGCATCCAGCCCCCGACTCAGCCACAAGCACCCCATACTCCCTCCACTCTCCCTGGGAGGCAGGGTTTGCCATCAGACAGCCTGGGCCAACCTTCCTCACTTTGCCAAGGAAACTGCCATCCCTGAAGCCCTGGTGTTGGATCTGTGATGGGCGCAGTTGCCCCACTGATGGAGTGGCGAGCCCTACTCTGGGCACTGGGACACCCTGCCTCGGGTTCTGCATGGCTCTTGGACCCACCCTTCCTGATGTGGGTTCTTGGATCTCAGAGAAGCTGCGCTGGGACAGTTAGGGCTTGTGGTCTGCTCCTTTGGAGATGGGGCGCCCATGAGGCTCTAGGCAGCCAGGACCCAGGAGGTGTTCCCAAGCTAGCCATTTACTTCCCAGGTGACAGAAGAGACCCCACCCAATGAGACCCACCAGGGTGCTTGGCACACTCCCAGCACCCAAAAGGGGCACAGAAAACATTCCCACCCCTCCTAACACAAAAACTGCCAATCTTGAAGCAGGCCTTGCTCATTGGTCCTCTCCACGGGGCTCCCCCCCACCCCCTCTGCTCCTGGAACAGCCCTTTTCCCTCTCTTCTGGTGCGCTGAGCAGCATGTGGAATCTTGGTTCTCCGACCAGGGATGGAACTTGTGAACCCTGAATTGGAAACATGGAGTCCTAATCACTGGGTGGCCAGGGATGCCTCACAGCCAATCGCTTTCTCACCTCTGAGCCTCTGTATCTGCTGTTCCCTCCATCTGAGGCACCCTTCCCAACTTCTTCTGGTTAACTTCACTCATCCTTTAGAGCCCTTCTGAGACTCAATTTCCTCCATGAAGCCTTCCCTGAACCTCCAGATCAGGTAGGTGACCCTATTATCTGTTCTCATCTCCTTTATAGCAGAGATCACACCCCTTTGTTTCTTGATGGAACCCCAGGATTCAGCCCTCGGACTGGCACGAACTAGTAGATTCTCAACAATTATTTGTGGAAGGGAGGCTGGAGGGAAGCCTTCCCCATTTCCTCCCCTTGGAGCTCTGACCTGCCCCCAACTTGAATCCACTCTAACCGTAAGAGATTTCTTTAAACGATGACCCCACTTTCAGCCGCATTAGATCTTGGCCTTTTCTTTTTTCCTTTCCCGTGAAACCAGAGTATTTCATTGTTACTTCTTGTCTCCAGCAATTTCCCACTTCAGGCTCTGACACTCTCCTCGCCTGGGGGTTTGGTGGCAGGGGAGCCGGCTCGGCAGGAGAGCTGGCCTTCTAATTAGAACATGATGCCTCTCAGAAACTCGAGATTCCCAAAGGCTGGGGGCCCTCCCAAGCTGCCCCCAAACCCCACATCATAGCACAGCCCAGGAGCCCCCTGGCCTGGCAGTATGGGTCAGACTCTGCACAGGGTTGTGTCCCTGGAAAAGCAGGATCTCAGCCACTGTGGAGCTTTGGGGTGAGAACCAAGGGAGCCAGAGGCAGAGTCCCTCCCTGGCAGGGGCTGCACTGATTCCAGCAAGAGGACACTGCGGGGCTTCCCTGGGGCCTCAGCAGTAAAGAATTCACCTGCCGATGCAGGAGACACGTGTTCGATCCCTGATCCGGGAAGATACCACGTGCTGCAGGGCAATGAAGACCCGAACACCTCAACTACCGAGCCCTAGAGCCTGTGCTCTCACCGAGAGAACTCACCGCAACGAGAAGCCCAAGCACCACCGGGCAGCAACGGCAGCGCAGCCAAAAATGAATATTTAAAAAGGGGACACTGTGGCTCTTAGGCCCTCTGGGGCTCAGCACAGAGTGGTCGGCTTTGAACCTGGGCTCTAGGGACCTCAGGCAAGTCACTTGGCTCTCCTGAGCCTCAATTTCCTCATCTGTAGTGAAAGTCGCTCAGTCGTGTCCGACTCTTTGTGACCCCATGGACGGTAGCCCACCAGGCTCCTGTGTCCATGGGATTCTTCAGGCAAGGATACTGGAGTGGGTAGCCGTTCCCTTCTCCAGGGGATTCTTCCCAACCCAGGGATCGAAGCCAGGACTTCCACATGGCGGGCAGATTCCTTACGGTCTGAGCCACCAGGGATAATACCACACCTGCCTCATAAGGCTGCTAAGAGAACTCAGCATGAGGCGGCTTGTGAAGTCCTGAGCTCAGACCCAGACAGAGGTAAAAAGCTGGGCATGCGGGTGCTCCTGCCTCTGTGCTCCCCTCGCTGGTTAGGGACAAGCATGACCAACCTAGACAGTGTGTTAAAAAGCAGAGACAGCACTTTGCTGACAAAGGTCCGCATAGTCAAAGCTATGGTAGTCATGTACGGATGAGAGAGCTGGACCATAAAGAAGGCTGAGCGTCAAAGAATTGATGTTTTTGAACTGTGGTATTGGAGAAGCCTCTTGAGAGTCCCTTGGACTGCAAGGAGATCCAACCAGTCCATCCTAAAGGAGATCAGTCCTGGGTGTTCATTGGAAGGACTGATGTTGAAGCTGAAACTCCAATACTTTGGCCACCTGATTCGAAGAACTGACTCATTGGAAAAGACCCTGATGCTGGGAAAGATTGAAGGTGGGAGGAGAAGGGGACGACAGAGGATGAGATGGTTGGATGACATTCCTGACTCGAAGGACATGCGTTTGAGCAAGCTCTGGGAGCTGATGGACAGGGAAGCCTGGTGTGCTGCAGTCCATGGGGTCGCAAAGAGTTGGACACAACTGAGCGAATGAACAACGACGACTCACCTGTCCAATGATGCCTCAGACAACACACGTGTGCACTGAATGAATGAATGAATCAGTTCATTTCAGTCAAATGAGTGAGTGAATTAATGAATTACATCCAGTGTTCTGGGAACCAAATAGCAAGGCATCACTTGGAAGGGGACTGGGAAGGATGGAGTTTCACATACAGTCTTTTGGGGGAAGGTGGAAAGACCTCTTTTCTGTGGCCTCATTGTGAGGGAAATAGGGAACAAAGGGCCAATTTGTCTTTTCTCTCATTTCTGGGATGTTTTCCTGGCCTTTCCTCCCTCGTCTGGGATGCACATCCCCGCCACCTGGTTTGAGCTGTGAGAACCGTGCTTCGGGTCCTGGGGAGGCGACTGGGTGTTCAGCCACACAGGGAGGATGTTGCATCTTGAGGCACCTCTGGCTTCCAAGCCCACAGGATTAGAGGTGGGGGCGTGGAGGGGGTGCTGACCTCAGGGAGGGCAGAGCCAGCCTGTATTCTCTCAAAGGTGAGTCCGTCCTCTGCCATCTGCACAGACCAGGCATTCCCTGAGGGCAGGAGGCGCGGCAGATCCACGTCTGAAAATCCCCCTCACTTACCACATCCTCAGTTCAGCTTCACGGGGTCATGAAAAGGGTGCAGACTTTGAGGCTCCAAACCCCGGCTCCTCCTCCCACTGTGGACCCTTGGGCGGGTCACGCAACCGCTCAGAGCCTCAATTTCCCCAACCGTCGTGAGAACTGCAGACTCCTCGTCTGACCTCACGTGATCAGCTACTCTGCTTTCATCACTTCCCTAAACCCTTAAAACCACCACGCAAGGGGCGCGATTCTTCTCCCTGCGCCACACACGCTCAGAGAAGATGACACTTGCCAAGGTCACACAGCTGCCCAAGCCCCAGCCCGGCCCTTGAGTGGGTGGCTGAGATGCCCTGTCCAGAAACTATCCCCTCGCAAAGAGACCCCCAGATTACTGGCTCTCATCTGCAAGAGGAGAGGGCTGAAGACTGGGCTGGAGGAGGAAGGGGAGGCAGAGAAGGAGGCCCCCAGGTCCGCAGGGTACCGGAGGGAGACCCAGGAGGGAAGGGGAGGGGTGCCAGGCACTCCCAAGGGTTCTTGCCCACCTGGGGCGGAGGGCGGCCAGGGCCTGAGCCCCGGATGACGGCTGGCTGCCCGCTGGCTGGACCAGCCGCCCAAGGCACCATCTTGAGAGCATTAGGGGCTGCTGTTCACAGATGTTTTCTGTTACGTGTTATTTGTTAGTCTAATGAAAGGAGGTGCACGGGCTTTCAAGACCTCGGAGTTCTGCGGGGTTTTATATGGGAGGCCCGCGCGGAGCTCTGGCGGCGAGAGGAGGCCGCGAGGCCCCTGCCAGGCGCGCCCGGCGGCTCCTGCTTTGATTCCGAGGTTTGCAGCCATCCGCGTGGTAATTCTAGCTCTGGTTAAATGTCATTTTTAATAACGCCATCTCTGGCATGTAAACAGCAGCGCCTGCAGCAAGAGGGGCGGCCGGGAGGGGAAGGTTGATGGCAGGGGGCGGAGGGCGGGGCATGGGAGGACAGGCAGGGAGGGAGGTGGGATTGGGGCCCAGTGGGCAAAACCCCCGGGGGTGGTGGGCACCCTCTTGGGGGCATGGATGCCCTACCTTGTGGACCCCTTTGAGGAAAGGCTGTAGGGTTGAGGGGCAGAGAGGGTGGGGGGACAGGGAGGAGTGGGACAGACAGGCCAGATGGTGGGAGGAGGCTTTTCCAGTGACAAGTGACAGAGACCCCCAGCTCAGGCTTCTGACCACCACCCCAGCCCCACCCCGTCACCCTGGCAGCGAGAGGGAGTCAGGATGCTTGAGGGGAGGAGACAGGATCTTCCACCGTGGGAACGCCCCCTTCAGTCCAGCTCTTTGGGAGCCTTGGGCTGGTACCAGTGGGTGCCCCATGAGTGCTGGGAGCTGCTCAACAGTGACTGTGCTCCCCTGGACCCAGCTGTGCGGCTTCCGGTGCAGTCAGGTCTCTGGGGAGGCAGAGGCTGGGCTGGGCCCTGGAGCAGCAACCACCGGCGCCACCCCCCCATGCTGGCCCCTTCTAGATGCTTCCAAATGCTGCTCTTCCCTGGCGGCTCCACCGGGCCTCTCCATCCTCCCACGAGAGGACCATTATCCCCTCAGGCAAACTGAGGAGGATGACAGAGGGGCAGAATTAGCCCTGGAAGGAGCTTCCGAGAGCACAGCAGAGCACACGCTTTGAAGCCTGTAAAAGACCCGCTGTTGTTTAGTTGCTCAGTTGTGCCCAGCTCTTTGCGACCCCATGGACTGTAGCCCCACCAAGCTCCTCTGTCTGTGAGATTTCCCAGGCCAGAATACTGGAGTGGGTTGCCATGCCCTCCTCCAGGGGCTCCTCTTGACCCAGGAACAGAACCCGAGTCTCCTGCATTGGCAGGCTGATTCTTAACCGCCGAGCCACCCGGGAAGCTCCCAAAATGACTAGGGCTGTGCTAAACGCAGAGGCCCAGGCCTGGGCTCCGGAGGGCTTCCTTCCATGGGCCGGGGCATGGGAACATGCATTTCACCTGCTCCCAGGGTGATTCGAATGCAGTGATTCCTGGGCCCACGTGTTGACAAACAGAAGGTCCGACCCCCTCATGTGGGGACACTGAGGCACATGGCGTCAGGGAGTGTCCCGAGTTGTAGGGCTGGGCAGGTCCCAGTTCCTGACTCTGTTCTTCTCCTGCCTCCTGGGCAGCCACACAGGTGACAGACACATTGCCTTGTCATCTCTCAAGCAAGGGAAGGTGCTTGCTCAGCTCTGGGTGGAAAAGCCTTTGCAGAAGCTTCCAGGTCTTGTAGCCCCTGGGCGTCCTGCTGTCAGTGCCCTGACCTCCCTCCCAACCTGGAACCTTCTCCAAAGACCACAATTGCCCCCAGCAGCCTCCACCACCCATCCTTGGGCCCTTAGGTCCCAGCTTCTCCGCTTCTCTGTAACTCGTCGCCCCAGCGTCCCTCCAAGGTCCCCACTGCCCCTGCCCCCAGACTGGAAGGTCCTGGCTGCACCCCCCAAGCACAAGAAAGCAGAAAGGATCACAAAGAGGGACCCAAAGTAATGTCTTCCAGAGCCGGCTTCACTTTTAGGATGCAATAAAAGATATCATTAGCCGTAAAGGGCCCCAGGTGGACGGCGTCCTGTCATCACGGGGGCCCCTCGGAGCCGGGCTGGGAGCAAGCGGCTTCCCACATGTGGAAGGGACGCGGGGCGAGGGGCCAGCCCGCATCGGGGTCACGTATTCAGCGACCTTCATTCCCAGGACACCTGGAGATTCCCTGGCTCCTGGCCTCTCGCTAGCAGCAGCTCAGCTTCCTCTGGGTGGGGAGCACCCTGCCCCCCTTGCCCTTGGAGGCTGCCGGGCACCCCATCTTCCTGGGTCTGCTCAGCATGGGCGCCTGCGGAGATCACTTTCCCCAGCTTTGTCTAAACAGGAAGCTCCCACGGTGCCTTTCTACTCACCACCTCACAAAAGGCACTTAACCCCTGGCCTTGTCCAGGCGCGATCTGGCTGTTGGTCTGCCCACCAACGGCCTGCCGCCACCCTGGACATCAACAGCCTGGACCTGATCATCTGGGCCAGGCTGGAGCCTTCAGGACGGGGGTGTGAGAATGGGTGTGGGTGCAAGTGTGTGTGTGGGGCGGGGGGGAGTGAGTGAGCGGGTTTGTGTGTGGTGGTCGTATGTGTTGGGGCGGCTGGTGTGTGTCTGTGTCTGCACCACGTGGTTCCCAAATGCCAGCCGGAGTTATCACCAACCTACCGCAAAATGAGAAAAACAGGGGCAACTTGCAAGCTTTTTGGTTAAGCCAAATTAAGTCTGTTTCAAGGACCACTCTCAGCTCTGAGATGAAGATGCTGAGAAGTTCTCACTTGGATAAATGGATGGGGACAACAAGATGGCAGCTGTTGTCAGTAAATGGCTTTTCTTGGCCACTTAAATTTTTTAAATTTTTTGGCCATGCCACCTGGCATCGCATTCAGGGATTGAACTCGTACCCCCTACCATGGAAGCACGGAGTCTTAACCACTGGATGGCCAGGGAAGTCCCTCTTGGCAACTTATAAAACTGCCCCACTCTAGGTCAGTTCTTTGAAGTGCCTGGAAATTCTCACCGGAGCTTGAGATCTGAAAGTTTAGGCAGCTGGTAGAAGCTCAAGGCTAGGCATGTAGTTGGTGACTGGAAAATAATTGCTGAATACAGTGAATGAATGAGTGAATATGGGAGGTGGGGGTGGACTAGGGAAGAAGTCCTATTGATGTTCCTCAATCAGGGACCCTCCATAGCTCTCCCGTGTCCACGAGGCCATTCTGGATGTTTCTGGGCAGGACTTCCACTCACTCTCATACTTTCCAACCCCCCCGGTCAAGCCAGACAGTCCCCACGCTGCCAGGCCTGACCCGCCTCACCACCCCCAACCCCACCCTGGGACCCAGGCCACACTGCTGAGGATGTGGAGAAGACCCCTCCCCCGGCTGCCTCGTGGTCCCCTGAACGCAGCCCACATCAGTCTGGGAGTGGACATCCCTGGTCAGGGCACACATCCTTCTGGGGGCTCCAGGGGTGGTTTCGGCCAGCAGTGGAGGGCAAGGGTTTGGGGACAGTGCTGGGCTGGAATCCCATATTCACTCGTGTGACCTGGGCAGCCACTCGCTTCTTTGAGCCTCAGTTTCTCTCTCCATAAAATGGGGGTAATAAAAGGACCCACTTCTGGTTGGTGGGAAGACAATGAAGGGTGAGGAACAGGGGTGCCTCTGGCCAGCAAACAGTAGCCGGTCACCCTCACCACGTGCCACCAAAGGTGCCCGCCTTCCCCTCCACTCCCACGGCCTCGAGCCCCAGGGTGCCACCCTGCTCAGGCTCCAACGCCGAAGCTCCGTTTGTAGGATGTGTTCAGGGCAGCACCGGCTCCTTAAATCACTCCCAAGGTTCACTCCTACCTGAGATTAGCCCCTGCCCTTTGGGCCTGGCACACCAGGAAGGCCTCCCAAGTTTTGCCTTGTCCAGGCTGACCTCACATCCCTGCCCAGGACAAGACACAGAGAGCCCTTCCTTCCTGTCTCTATCCACTTAGAAACCTAACACCGCTGAGGTTCATCCCAGTGCTCCACTCCGTGCCAGACTTCAGGACCTCCCAGACCGCTTTGGATCAAACAAACCTCAGTCTCCCCAACAACCAGGTAGGGCTTCCCCTGCCCCACTCCTCCAGCCCAGACACTGCGCTGTGCAGGAGAGAGAGGCCTGGACGTGCGATCCAAATACAAAGCCCACCCCTCCCTCCCCAGCTGGGGGACCTCAGGCAGGTTACTCTGCCTCTCTGGGTCGCACCTATAATAGGAATGGCAACCAGTAGCCCAGCCTGACTCACAGTGAGCATCTCCATGAGCTGTAAAGGAGGCCCTTTATTGAGCACCTCCTATACTCCGGGCATGGTCTCCCACACCCTATAAGGGACATCACTGTCCATCATCCTCATTTCACAGATATTAACACTGAGCTTCAGGGAGCTTCCCAGGCCTCAAGGGGGGCAGCAAGCATTATCACTACTGCTGCAAAGTCACTTTTCTGGAGTCTTCTGGAAGGGAAGAGTGGAAGCTCCTGCCCTGTTGAGCTTCTGTTCACAGGGAAGGACCCTTGTGGGGGTGTCCACTGGTCCCAGGCCCCCATGTCAGCTCTGCAAGCTCTACTCAGATGATCTATTAAATAGAGCAGCAAGACCACCCTGGAACCATGGGCAGTGCACGAACCAGCCAGAGTCCTCCCTGCTGATGAAAAGCCAGAGATGCAGATCACGGCCCCTCCTACCAAGTGCCCAGCCATTCTCAGACCGAATGCCCTGGGCTCTCAGCTTCCAGGCCTGGTTCCTCAGCTCTCATCACTCCTGTCTCCCTGCTCCTGGGCATGTGCTGAGGGAGGCTCTCACCTGTCTGGGGGTCCAGGCTCAGCCAGGACCGAGGCCTCACAGACGCTCCCTCCCTGGGGAGATGGGCCCATCTCAGGGCAATTTCTCAGCCCAGATCAAATCATGGAGGAGAGACAGGAGGTGACCCACAGACACCTGCGTGCTGCCTTCCGTCCTGCAGGTTGGGGCCTGAAGAAGGGATGCGGCGGCCCTGAGGTCACATCCCGAGAGGCGAGCCAAAGCCAGAAGCTGGACCCAGGCGTCCTGACTGCCCTCTTCCCAGGCACATTCACAGCGGATCGCTCTGTCTCCCCACCCGTGACCCTGAAGGAAATGGATGGGGGAAAGGAAGGAAGACAAGCAGGCCTGTCTTTCAAAGGCCATTCTGAAGAAATCCATCTGTCTTTATTGCCTCCCGGCCCCGCCCCTGTCTCACAGGCTGGCACCTGGCACCACCCCCATCTCCCTTCTCCACGGCCCCAGAGGCTGCCGCTGCCACCTTTCAGGGCCAGTTAGAGGGAGGCTGGCTAAAAAGTCAGATGTGGAAAACAGTACGGTGGTTCTCAAAAAACTCAACATAGAATTCCAGTCCCGGCCCCACAGAGAACTGACAGCAGGGGCACACACCCAGGTTCATAGCGGTATCACTCACAACAGCCCACTGGCAGAAGCAGCCCGAGCGTCCACCAATGGATGAATGGGGAAATGAAATGTGAACTATTTTCAACACGGCGGAATACTATTCAACCTTCAAAAGGAAGGAAATTCTAAGACCTGCTACGTCATGTACACATCTCGAGTACACTATGCTAAGTGAAATAAGCTAGGCAACAGAAGGACAGGTACTGTACGATTCCACATCTATGAGGTCCTGAGGGTTGTCTAATTCACAGAGACAGAAAATAGTGGTTGCCAAGGGCTGGGGAGGGGGACGGGAGTTAGTACTCAGTAGGGGGCAAAGTTTCAGCTGGGGAAGACAGAAAAGTTTTAGAGCTGGATGGTGGGGGTGGTGGTACAAGGATGTGAATGAACTTCACGCCGTTGAACTTGATGCTTCAAAACGACTGAAACGGTGAATCATGGTAGATGTATCTGACCGCAAGAAAGATCTAAACATTAAAGGCCAGTTGGCCCATCTCTCAAACTCAGTGGTCCCTTCAGGCCTCCCACTCAGGTACTTGGCCTTGCCTGCCACCACTGGCAAGGGGGAGAGGGAGGTGCCCACCCAAGCCAGGCGTGTCTGTGGCTTCCTGTTGCCCATCAATAGAGGTGACTCAAAGAACAGCTCCGTGGGGGGAGCCCAAAGCCCCAGCCCAGGGCCCAGCCCACCCCAGCTCAGCCTGTACACTCAGGCTCCAAGGGCCCGACTTGAATCTCTGGGAAGGGAACCCATGTGGTCCAGGCATTTTTCCTAAACAGGTCGCAGCCCCACGGGGGCCAGGCAGCCTCCCTGGGTTGTGGGCTTCATCCCTGCCTGGCTCCAGGGGTTTCATTTATTTTCAGTGCATCCGCATTCCTGTTTCCGCCCTGCCCACAGGAGGGAATGTTTTAAGGAAAATCTCAGTTATTAATGTGGTTTCTTTTGTTGTAAGTCACTGCAAAGGCAGCAAACGAGAGTTTATTTTCCTAACGTGCTTGGCATAGCTCGGCGCCCCGGCCCAGACCTCAGCGTTTGACTTGGGAGGAACCCGAGACCCCGGTTTGCTCTGAGTCACCAGCGAAGCCACAACCTTCCTGGTCAGTTCCAGGGGGAGCCTGGTCCGGGGAAATCATTGGCAAGAATAGGCTAGATCTACTGATGACTTTGCGGAAACAAAAGATTGAAAAATCTATTCAAAAATTTTTGAGACTGCTAACCCGACAGGTTGAAAATACATCCATTTTCTAACTCACTGGTTTCCCCATTAACCTTTATTTTTCTAATAACGGGCATCCCATCTCTACAGGCTTTCCAGGTGGCACAGTGGTGAAGAATTCGCCTGACAACACAGGAGATGCAGGTTCGGGAAGATTCCCTGGAAGAGGAAATGGCAACCCACTCCAGTATTCTTGCCTAGAGAATCCCAGGGACAGAGGAGCCTGGCGGGCTACAGTCCATGGGTCTGAAGAGAGTTGGACCCAACTAAGCGACTGAGCCTGCACGCATGTCTCTGGTTTCAGTCGCTGCCTTTGGATCTAGAAACAGCTCCAGAAGCCTCAAGAAAAACATACTTCCAAGAGTGTCCAAATCCCCAGTGAGGGGCCAGGACTCCCTAGGGTCCAGGACTGGAGGACAGAGCCACAGCCGAGGGCCCACAGCTGCTGGCCTGGGGACCAGAGTCCCAGCACCCCGAGGTTTGTCTGCCCGCTTATTAAAGGGGCCCAGTGACGTGGGCTGGGCTCATCAGGATGGGAACGAAAGGTCCCTTCTCCTCTACCTTTGGAGACTTCCAGAGTTGAGGATCCAGCCGCAGTGGGAGGGGGCACCTGCTAGAAAGAGGAAGTAGAGGAGGAGGGCAGGATGCCAGCTTCTCTTCCATCCACCTTCCTGCTTGGGCATCTGGGCCCCCGAGCAAGCCAAGGGATTCTCTCTCCCAGGCCTGGGGGCTGCCCTAGAGCACCCCCAGCCCTGCCCCCCTGCCGCCTGGCAGCGGGCATCGCTGGAAAGCGCCCAATTGGCCTTGGGGAGCTGCTTGACTCGACATAAAACATTTGGGTTTCATGGCCTAGAGATTTGTTTTCAGTCTGAGGAATGAGTATAGGGTTACCTCCTTTTAATTTTGCCAAGTAAGGACATTAAAATAAAACCATCTCCAGCCATTATCCCTGTTTCATAAAAGAAAGTGCATTTTAACACCAAAAGTGAGCTAGGAAAGATGGAATCTCAAACAGAGAATTCTTTAAGCTAGGTTTTTGAGCTTCAGGAACTCTCTGTAGTGTCCACGTTGGGCTTCCGTTTGTCAAAGCCTGGAGAAAATGTCCCCAAGGGCCAAGGGCCGGGAGGATGGAGCTGAGGTCTAGGGGGTGGGGGCTCCTTGAGCCTGGCCCTGACTCTGCCTGTGGCCCCCAGTCCCTCTCAGGGACGGAAGGAGATGCCCACCTCTGGGGGCAAACCAACCACTGCCCTCAGGCCTGTCCCACCTGACCCCACACTGGGGGTCCTCTGTCCCCAGTGCCTGGGAATTGCCCGTGCAAAAGAGAAAGGGCTCCCGGGCCCTCAGTGAGGGAGATGCGATCCCAGGGGGGTTGCCAGGGGCCCTGGCTGAGCACTTGTGACCGCAGCTATTCTGGGACTCCCCCAGAAAGGCCCCCGCTTGGAGCCCTTCTGGGCTGGGAGCAGGAGAAGCAGGACCACCTCCTGTCCATCCCCAGGGCTGTGGCCAGGGCAGAAGCCCACACCCATGGAAGTCAAGACTTGAGGACAACTGCCACCCCCCACCCCGGCCTCCTTCCTTCTCACCCCATCCCACCTGTACTCCGCCCTTCTCCTTTCCTTCTTTTCTTCAATTTGCTCCTCCTTCTGACCCCAGCCCCCAGGGGTCCCCCATACCTCAGGGGAGACCTCCCCTCTGCCCTGCGGGGAAGCCAGCTCAGAGCCAGCGTGAGACCCGATGACCTCAAACAACCAGCTGGCAGGACCCACCCGACACCAGAAAAGTACACCCCACTTTTCTCTTGGCCCAAACCAGACACCGCCCATCCTTCCATCAGGGAAACCCCAGCTCCCAGGAGGGGGTCAGCCTACTTCCTGATCACTGGGTGGGTGAACAGAGGCCAGAGGGGCTGGCGAGAGGTGGATGGATGCTACTGGGAAGGACTCGGAGGTCATGGCACGCGGCTTGTGCCAGGCGGGCACCCTCTGAGACACACCGTGACAGTCAGGTGTGTGTTGGCCATCCCTCTGGGGTACACCCAGGCTCCTGGACAAGGCTTCCGACAAGGCTGCTGTCGCCTCACCTTTTCCTGCACCTCCTCTCATCTGAAAAGTGGGGCACGCAGCCACCCAGGGCTCCCTAGAGACCCCGGAGGCTGGTGCAGGAAGTCAGGGACCCCAGGGACAGGTGGGAATGCTTCTGGAGCCAAGTGGGTGACTCTTAAAGGGCTCAAAGTCTCCAGCAGGTCTGCCGGCTCCCCAGAGCTAGGGGAGCAGGCAGTGGTCTCAGAGGACCCCCACACTCCTTTCCAGGGCCGGGGATGAGCTATGGGGACTCCAGCCCTCCCCCTCCCTCCAGGAAACTCTCCCGGGCCAGGATTTTTGCTTCATCTTCATCCTCTCCTCTTCCAGCCACTCCCCACTTCTTACCAAAGGCTCAGGACCCTGCAGTCCTCTGTGACTTTTTGGAAAAAAAAAAAAGCCACTTGGGTGGGTTGTTTGTTTTTAAAGCCCCTTCCTGATGACCTTTAACCTCGGCAGGGGAAGAGAGGCCTAGCCGGCTTTTCAGGGCTGGGTCGCTCCCCCTAGGGAGCTCTTAGCAGGGGGGGCAAACTAGAGGGGGAGGGCAGGCATCGATACCCCAGCCAGGGCACCCTTCTTGCAAAAGCCTAGCAGCCGCTGGGTTGGTGTCCCGGAGGAGAGCCGGGCAGAGTTGGAGACCCAGCTTTTCGACTAGGTCTCTTTGCCCCACTCTGAAGCCTCAGTTTCCCCAGCAATAATCGCCCCACTTATCCCAGGCTGTTTGGGAGTTGGGGGGCGCGGCTCGAGGGGTCTTCCCGGAGCAGGGCACAAGGCAGCACAGCGCCCTGTGCGCCCAGCGACTGGAGGTGGATCTGGCCTCCCCCAGCCGACAGCTCCCGTCCCGTCCATCGCGGGCATACAACCTCAGCGAGGGCGGCGGCGGCGGCGGCGGGGGCCACGCCAGCCGCTCCGGAGGCAGCGCCCAGCGCCCGCACCCCCGAGTTCCCGCTGCGGCGTCTCCATCCCCGGCCGGGGTCCCGCGGAGCCAGCGCCCCCGCATCCGTCGCCGGTCCCGCGCTCGCCCCTTTGGGCCCACGAGCCTCTGGCCTCGAACCCCTCCGGCCCCTCCGGCTCCGCAGCCCCGGCCCCCGCCCGGCCGCGCGCCCCGGCCCCGAGCACTTACCGTCCTGCGGCGCCGCCTCGCTGCCGCTGCTGCCCCCGGACGGCTCGCGCGCCGCGCCCTCCCGCGCCTCGGCCCTGGGCGCGGGACGCGCCGCCAGCCGCCCGGCCGCCGCCACCTCCTCCAGGTCCAGGAGGTGGCTGACCGTGAAGTTCTTGCGCGCCTGGGCGCAGTCGCCCGGCCCCAGCGCGGGCGGCGGCGGCGGCGGCCCCGGGCCTAGCGCCGGCTTGTCCGGGGCGAAGGCGGGGCCGGCCGCGCTGTCCATGCCCGCGGGCCGCCCCGGGGTCGCCGGCGGCGGTGGCGGGCGCGGGTCCGAGGCGCGGGTGGCAGGCGCGGGTCGGAGCGAGCGCGCCCCGGCCGCCCCGCGCTCGGCCCCGCTCCCGGCCGCCTCCTGGCTCCGCGGCCCGCCCGGCGCTGACGTCGGGGGAAACCAACTTTCTTCCCTCCCCTTCTCTGCCGCCTCGCTCGCTCCCAAGTTGCTCCGACGCGAGCTCCTCCGGCCGCACGCCCTTTCTTGAAGCAGACCTCGCCCCCTGCCTCTCCTCCTCCCCCTTCTCCTCGCCTCGCCCGCCCCCACCGCTCCGGCTGCGGGAGGGAGGGGGTCCCGCGCCAGGCCGGCTGGAGGCTGGGGGCGGGGAAGTGGGGAGAAGATAGGGGTGTCCTTTCAGCGTCCCCACCCGCATTTGGAGGGATGGGAAAGTTCAGTGTTTGGGTATGTGTCTGTCTTATTTTTTTTTAATCCCCCAACAAGTGTCTGGGGAGGTGACAGTGGAGGGATTAGCAGCCCGGCTTCCATTTACAAATTCCTCCGCAGGGGACTGGGGGAGCACTCTGGGGGAGACAGTTTCCACGGAAGATCTGAAACCTCCCAACCCACCTTTACCCCCAGGCACCCTAATGCTGCCTTCCTTGCCCAGACGGAGGAGAGTCCTGGGTCCGCCGGGTTCAGGCCACCTCGCGCCAGGTTCTCTGCCCCAGAAGGCAGTACATCATCAAGCCTCGGGGGGTGTAGCATCCCCCCAGCCCACCTCAGGATAGTCCAGGCCCTCCCAAGGAAAACCAAAGCAAGAGGAAGAAGGTCCCCCCACCCCCGAATTCCTAGTTTACACACGGAAGATGGATGGATAGCCAGACGACAGCCAGACTGACAGATGGGTGACAGAGAGTGAGAGAGAGAGGCCTGCCTGGGTCTCTGCTCTTGTTTTTGTTTTGCAAGGAAAGCACAGAGAAGATGCCCCCGGTGGTGAAGCGGAGGCTGTAAGCCGTCCAGATGCTGCTGGTCCTTCCCCAAAACTTCTCTTGGAGGCCTGGCCTTCCATTGTCCCCTCCACCACATTTGAGCAAGAAAAATAAGCCCGCCAGGAGAAGACCGTCAGGATCTCCTTTCTGGACTGCCGCAAAGGAAACCCAGCTCTCACACACCCCTACAAACCTGTAGACGGGCAGTCCAGTTCTGCATGAGCCAGGATTTTTCCCAGAAAGGCATCATCCCCAAGATGAGGCCAAGTGTCCCCCACATTAGCCACAGCCATCCATAAGGGCACGTGCGAGGGTAGGTTGAGGACCTGGAGATGATGAGAGATGAGGTCCTTCTTTTTTTAATTTATTTGATTTTATTGGTCATGCCGCAGAGCACGTGGGATCTTGGTTCCCTCCCCAGGGACAGGACCCCCACCCCCAGCACTGAAAGTACAGAGTCTTAACCACTGGGCAGCAAATTCTTCTTCTTTGGAAAGTTGCCCAGCGAGTGTCCAGTGAGAAAGAGATCCAGGGGCTCCAGGGGTCCCCAGCGCTGCCCACATGTGAGTGGTTGAAGGACTTTCTAAGGGACTGAGCAGGGTGGGGTAGTGACTGGGCTCTAGGGACCCCCTGGAAGAGCCTCCCCCCCTGCTGGAGAACCCAGCAAGGCAAGGGTAGGGGGCACTAACCCCGGGAAAAACACAGCCCAGCGTCCAGAGCAGCATCGGTGTCAGAGACCAGGTGCCAGGCCCAGTCCGCCTGCACCGCTGTGACCTCTGACATGTCCCTCCCATCTCTGAGCCCCACCTCCTCCCTTGTGAAGTGAGGTGAAGTCGCTCAGTCGTGTCGACTCTTTGCAATCCTGTGGACTGCAGCCCACCAGGCTCCTCTGTCCATGGGATTTTCCAGGCAAGATGGAAAATGGAGTGGGCTGCCATTTCCTTCTCCAGAGGATCTTCCCGACCCAGGGATCAAACCCAGGTCTCCCGCATTGTAGGCAGACACTTTACCTGCCTGAGTCAGTAGGGAAGCCCTCCCTTGTAGAAGGGGTCTAGTGATGCACCTACTGTTTGGGCTCTATGGGCATTCCATCAGAGTGCAATCCTGGGCGTGTGGCCTAGAACCCAGGACACTGCCAGCATCAACCTGCGGAGCTGGAAAGGGCCTGAACATCATCTGGGTTCAAATGCAGACATTGCACTTCCCAGCTGTGAGCCTTGGCGATCTATTAATACTTGTCTCTCAGTTGCCGCCTCTGTAAAATGGACTCAGGAGGATTAAGTAGGTTGATATTTGTGGGGCACCTGATATCTGGGGACAATCAATTAGTGTTAACAGTTACCATTTTTAGGGGACTACCCTGGAAGTCCACTGATTAAGATTCCGCTTGCCAATGCACGGAACACAGTTTCCATCCCGGGTCCTGGAAGATTCCACATGCCATGTGGCAACTAAACTCACGTACCACCACTGCTGAACCCACATGTCCTAGAGCCTGCGTGCCACAACAAGAGAAGCCACCACAAGGAGAAGCCAGTGCACCACAATGAAGAGTGTCCCCTGCTTGCCTCAACTAGAGAAAAAGTTCAGCAAAAAAGATACAGCGCAGCCAAAAAAAAAAATAAATAATAATTTTTTATAAGATTAAAAAAAAAAACATTTACTCCAAGAAGTCGTGGAAGGTAGTGATGACAAACTCAAGCTTTAGGGCTAAGGAGACACCAGTTTGAATCTGTGCACTGCCATTTACTAGCTGTGTGGCCTTGAAGAGGTTACTTGCTGGTTCTCTCTAAATGTGATCTGCCATCTGTATGATAAAGGGACCAATTTGAAAGGTTCTTGTGAATTTGGCATTCTTCATGTTGTTGTAATGAGGTTGCTAATTCCCCTGGCCAGTCCTGGGGCTGGTGGCTGGGATGGTACAAGGATGGCAGAGTAGGGCAAGTGGCATTGACTGCTATTGTATAGCTCAGCTCTTGAGAGAAAGCTCCAGGCCTCAGGCAGCCTGGAATGCACCCCAGGAAACTCCAGTTAACCTGGGAAGGATGGAACTCATTACCCGAAAGGGATACAGCTAGAAGATAAATGACTTCCATGGTGATTTAGATAAATCCTGTGATGCTAACCCAGAGTGGGCAATGAAGGGAGAATAAGATCCCAGTTTGGAACGTCACTGTTCAATGAGTGGTTATTGAACCAAGCCCTGCTCTAAGCAAGAGGGAAGGGGAGGAAGAGAAGGGAACAGAGAGAGCCCCTGCTCTGCAGAGAAGAACTGATCCTTAGTTAGTACCTCTGTTTGAGACTGGCTTCCAAGTCTGAGTATGAGTAAAAATGCATATTTGCCCCAGTCTTGAAAGCTTGCATGCTTTAAAAAAAGGTTAACTCCTCTAATTACAGAAGTGCCATGCTTATGGCAGAGATTTTAGAATACATGAATAAAATGAAGAAAATAAAAGCACATATATCCCACTCCTAGAGATTTCAAATTCAGTATTGAAGTAAAGACTTAGAAGAAGCTATAAGACACGAAAAAGGAGTGAGCTGAAAATAAAGAGTTTATCTTTCTAGTTTTTGTCTATATTCTAGATTGATGGAAAGAATAGGTAAATACATTATAAAAGTCGAATTAGGTTGTGCTTTTTAATAGCTTGCACGTTGTGTCCTTAGTCTTGTCCACTATTATTTTTAATGAAAACCTAGCGATACATCATTCCCTATTACTATATATCCATAATTACTTTCTTGGTCATAAATACCTAGAAATAGGATATCTGGATGTGGTAGGCAGATAATAACCTCCCAAAGATATTGACATGATCATCCCTGGAAATTGTAGATATGACAAGGCAAAATTAAAGTAGCAGATGGAATTAAGTTTACCTATCAGGTGACCTTAAAACAGGGACAATGTTTTAGATCATCTGAAGAGGTCCTTTAAAGTGGAAGAGAGAGACGGCAGAGCCATTGCTGAAGTGATGCAACATGAGAGACTCGACTGGGCAGTGCTGGCTTTGAAGGTAGAAGAAGGCAGCCGCTGACCAAGGAACACAGACGGCCTCTAGACGTTGGAAAAGGCAAGACAAAAGAGTCTTCCCTGGAGCCTCCAGAAGGAAATGCAGCCCTGCGGGATGTTCATTTTAGCCCAGGACTTCTGTTCGCTGAGAAAGATTGAAGGCAAAAGGAGAAGATGGTGACAGAGGATGTGACAGTTAGATGGTATCACTGACTTAACGGACATGGATTTGAGCAAACTCCTGGGGATGCTGGAGGACAGAGGAGCCTGGCGTGCTGAAAGCATTCAATGCAAAGAGTAGTGACTGAACAACGTATCTATTCTCTGAAAAGGTTAACATAATGCCTCTGTACTGCTTTAAAGCACTAGGTCTGTGATCATCTGCTGCAGCAGCATACGGAGTCACAGGTACTGGCCAAAGATTTTAAGACTTTGGATGGTATTGCTACATAGCCTCCAAAAAGCTTGTGTCAACTTCTACCCCTGAAGAGCATAGGCTACTTTAGTTATCTTCTCTGCTGATGGCACACGTCTTTACGGTTTTGTTTAATGTGAATAAACTGCGCCCAAGAGCTGTCTCTTCACCTCCTTTGCGGCACAGCCTCCTCTTGGGATGGGTGACTCTGAGGGCTGCCGGCCGCTCTGCCAGGACAGCTTTGCAGCTGCTAAGGAAACACGGTGGACACTGTCAGCACACTTTGATCTGTTGCGCATCCGCAACATTGTTACTTCTAGCTTCTTGATGCTGCAGATCAGGAACTTCAGGAAGCCACTGGACAGCCTGTACTCCTCTTCTTGTTGCTCCCGTGACCTCTGCTGGGCATGGCAAACAGGCCCTAGAACCTTGTCTGGATCCCGTTATGAATGCCTCCGAGTTCCTGCCCAACTCCTCCTCTTGTCATACCGCCGACAGACCGAGAAGAAGGATGATAATAATAATAATAACTTGGACTTCCCTGGTGGTCCAGTGGTTAAGAACCCGTCTGCCAGTTCAAGGGGCATGGGTTCCATCCCTGGTTCGAGAAGATTCCACATGCTGCGGGGCAACTAAGCCTGTGAGCCACAACTACTGAAGCCCGCACACCCTCGAGCTCATGCTCTGCAACAAGAGAAGCACCGCAATAAGCCTGAGCGTGGCAGCTGGAGAGTAGCCCCTGGTCACTGCAACTAGATAAAGCCCGAGCACAGCCATAAATAAATAAAATCAGAGCAATAACTCATTTTAAAAGGCATTTTCTTCTTTTAATATGCATGTTGTTGCTGTTTTTCAGTCACCCAGTCATGTCTGACTCTTTGCGATCCCATGGACTGCAGCATGCCAGGCCTCCCTGTCTGTCCCTCACCATCTCCCAGAATCTGCCCAAGGTCATGTTCATTGCATCGGTGATGCCTTCCAGCCATCTCATCCTCTGACACCCTCTTCTCCTTCTGCCCTTGATCTTTCCCAGCATCAGGGACTTTTCCAATGAGTTGTCTGTTCTCATCAGATGACCAAAATACCCAGCATCAGTCTTTCCAGTGAATATTCAGGGTTGATCTCCCTTAAGGTTGGCTGGTTTGATCTCCTTCCTGCCCAAGGGAGTTTCAGGAGTCTTCTCCAGCACCACAGTTCGAAGGCATCAATTCTTTGGTGTTCTGCCTTCTTTAAGGCTCAGCTCTCACAACCATACGTGACCACTGGGAAGACCACAGCCTTGACAATACCAACCTTTGTCAGCAGAGCAATGCCTCTGCTTGAATTAATCACTGAATCGGAATATTTAATGGCTACGCCACTTATTTTTTAATTTAATTTTTATTTTATATTGGAGTACCATTCATTTACAGTGTTGTGTTAGTATCAGGTATGTAGAAAAGTGATTCAGTTATACATATCAGTTCACTTCATTCAGTTGTGTCTGACTCTTTGTGACCCCATGGACCGCAGCACGCCAGGCCTCCCTGTCCATCACCAACTCCCCAAGCTTGCTCAAACTCATGTCCATCAAGACGATGATGCCATCCAACCATCTCATCCTCTGTCACCCCCTTCTCTTCCTGCCTTCAATCTTTCTCAGTATCAGGGTCTTTTCCAATGAGTCAGCTCTTCCCATCAGGTGGCCAAAGGATTGGCATTTCAGCTTCAGCATTAGTCCTTCCAATGAATATTCAGGACTGATTTCCTTGAGGATTGACTGGTTTGATCTCCTGGCAATCCAAGCGACTCTCAAGGGTCTTCTCCAACATCACAGTTCAAAAGCACTCATTCTTTGGCACTCAGCTTTCTTAATAGTCCAACTCTCACATCTATAAATGACTACTGGAAAAACCATAGCTTTGACTAGATGGACTTTTGTCAGTAAAGGAATGTCTTTGCTTTTTCAGATTGTTTTCTCATAGAGGTTATTACTTTAACTGCTACTTGTATTTATTTGCAAAATGTCTGATTATATTCACTACTCATTTTTCTTATGGGATGGTTCTGTTTCTATAATTGGCCCATTCTTTCACTGTAACAACTTCAGCAGGACACTTGACTGTCAATCACTAAAGGACTAAGCCCACTTCACAGATGGAGAAATGGAGACCAAAGACCAAGGACATGGCATCCTGCAGCTCTTCTGTTCGCCTGATCAGCCTCTGGAGCCACAAACCCAAGAGCCTGTTCTGAAGGAAACAGGTTAGCAGGGATAGCACACAGAGGCTCACAGACCCAGTTGTGTTCACGGCTGCACGTCTGGGGATCGTAAACACTGCAGGCCGATGTGACTCAGATGTGACCAGGCGTGACCGTGACAGATCACAGGATTCTGTAAATATTGTGTCAGGCTGCTATCACAGCGGGGCTCCCTGCTCACCCCAGACCCTGGTCCACCCTGTGGGAAGCGCAGCCAAGCCCAAATGGGGCAGAACGTCTGGTCCCCTCCCCCAGCTCACTGCCCAAGTGAGAGGTCCCAGCCTCAGTTTCCTTCCTGAGGACCCTCCTCACCAGGAAATCCTACTGAAGTGACTGGTTCTCAGTTCGTGGCAAGGGACGAAATATTATACCCCTTTGAAAAATGTTTCTGCTCTACCTGCAAGTCCAAAGATAGAGATGTCCTCCAGATAGAGGGGGCTCGTTATTCACCAAGCCTTCCTGTAAGCTGGGAAATGTACTGAACCACATAGTCTTGTAGCACCCTAATAATGACCGTGAGGGGAGGGGGACAGAGATTCAGATAGCTTGAGCTCCATCTCCTAGTAAGCTTGTCAGGCTTCTAACCATCGTGACAAGTTGTTCCATGAGGATTTAGGGCTAAGAAGTCATTTGTTTCTCTTGAAGCATTATGGTCCCTCCTTAAAAAACAAAAAACAAACAAACAAAAAAAAGACCAAGTAATGAGATCTCCACAACCCATTGCATTTCCCTTTTTGCCCTGGCTACCAGGAATCCCAGACAATGTTAAGATATAATCACAGCAACTCTCTGTCCAGGAGATAAGTCAGTGTATTAAGTTCTCATTTCCTCTCCTTTCACGTGACTTTTTCATTTTCCTGTGTTTGTTTTAAATCTCTCTGAGGCAGTGGCCCCTGCGTTCGACATTTTCCAGCCGCACGACATTCACCGGGTCACCTAGCCTCTTGGACTTTTAGTTTCCTCACCTATAAGATGGAAGTAACAATGGGACCTATCTCACAGGGCTGTTGTGAGAATCAAATAAAATGATCTGTGTAAGAGTTGAGTAAAAAGCCCAGCATGAGCCTGGCAAGTGGAAAATAGTCAATAAACAGCACTGATGGGTATAGAAACAGGCTTTGGGGGACTTCCTTGGTGGTCCATTGGTTAAAACTTTATTTTCCAATATAGGGGGTGCAGGTTTGATCCCTGTTTGGGGAGTTACCTACGTGGGCATCCCACATGCCTCGTGGCCAAAAAACCAAAACATAAAACAGAAGCAATATTATAACAAATTCAATAAACACTTAAAAAAAGAAAAAAGACTTTGATAAAGTCAAGAGAGCACAGAGAACCTGACCCAAATGGGAAGACTTGGCTGAGTATGAGGCTGGCCCGCTGTGTGTCTGCTGTGGACCTGCTGTGTGACTTTGGGCTGCATGCTTTCCTCTCTGAGCCTTGGCGTCTCATCTGTAAACTGCCTGCTCTATCCTTTACACTGCCATCTCTGCAGAGCCTGCATGGGAGAAGAAAGGAGAAGTGATGCAAGCCTTGACCCAGCACACAGTAGGGCTCCACGTGGGGTTATTCTGAAAGTGAACAGTGGGTTGAGTGGCTGGTGGTCAGAATCTCTACTGCCCAGGACACACCTGGCTGGTGGGATGCACCAGGTCTAGGCAATTGGGCAGTTCTGGGGACCCGAGGACCTGCCCAGCACTGGGACAGGCCTGGATCTGGGTCTTGGGCCAAATGACAGGCTCCTATTAAGAACCTGCTGCATGCAGGGCTCCCGGTGGGCACCGCGTGGTGCCCAGGTTGCTTACACTCTGGACCTGCGACAACCCCTCTTACCTGCCCTTGAGGCAAGGCTTCACAGGACCAATCGGAGATGGTCCTGAACAATTCATTCCACAGCAATTTACTGAGCACCTATTGTATATAGAGGGCTTCCTGGGTGGTGCCAGTGGTAAAGAACCCACCTGCCAGTGCAGGAGGCATAAGAGACGCGGGTTCGATCCCTGGGTGGGGAAGGTCCCCTGGAGGAGGGCATGGAAACCTACTCCGGTATTCTTGCCTGGAGAATCTGCATGGACTGGTGGATCTATAGGGTCGCAAAGAGTCAGAGACAACTGATGTCACTGGGTGTGCACCCACACGCTGAATACTGAGGCATTTTGGAGGAGCATGAAGCCACAGGAGGACACTCAAGAGAGGCACCAGTTTAATCTTGGCAGCCAGAGCATCACAGACTCAACTCAGGTGTGCCAGGCACTCTGTTCCAAGCTGTGGGCTTTGGGCTCTGGGTACCCACGTGACTCCCAGGTTGAGCCTTGCTGGAGAAGTCCTTTCTGCTATAGGTGGACAAACTGAGTCTCACAGGGGAAAGGCACACAGTGACCCATTCCACCCTCTCCAGCCAGTAATCCATCCCATCCCCTCCATCCTTGGCTTCCCCAGGAATCTAGGGAAGGATGCAGGGTGAGGGGCATGGGCCTAGCTAGGCCCAGGGCACCCCCAGCCTCCACAAAGGCTTCCGGAGCCCTCGGGCCCTGCCCTGGCTCCCTCGCTGCCAGCCAACATCTTGCTGTGATTACTCTGTGGTAAGCAGAGTGAAACTACTGAGGCCCTTCAACCCGCACTCAGCATGGGGGCGGGGGCCGAGGTGGCGGAGGACAAGGTGGGGCTGAAAGACAGGGCTGGGGCGTTCAGCTCACCGGCTTAATTGGGGATCTAATAGTTATTATTATTTATAACTCGATCTTGAACCCTCTCCAGGAGAGTGTGTTCACAGCCTGTACGATCCAGGCAGGCGTTAAATAATTAAACCAAGGGCCTAATCGGTGGTTAAACTCCCCATGGGCCCCCACTTCCTTAGTTTGCTGATTGCTGATGTTTTGGGGGTGAAATATGACCATTTTTACGATCAAAGAGATCAGAGTTCCAAAGGCAAGAAACAGGAAAAAAAAAAAAAAAAGAGGTGGTGGGGTGGGGAGCTCTTCCAGTTTTCTTTCCCTCTGACTTAGTGGTCTGGTAAAGTTTCTTTAGACATGCAAAGATTTACACACCTTTCTGCAGGGAGCCTTAAATTACTCCCGATTCCTCACACATTTCCCTCGAGCAGCCAGGAACAGTAAGTCATTGAGAAATGGACTGGCCTCCCAGTAATCACTCGGCGGCCTTTGAGAAGGAGAATGTCTAATGACTTTTTTTTGAAGTGGAGGTCAAGGTTTTTTAAATAAAACAATCTGTATTAATGCAATTTCCTTTTTAGCTGTAGCGATGGATTCCCCCCCCCCTCCTTTTTCTCTGGTTTTTTTTTCTTTGGCCGGGGTAGGGGGAGGGATGGGAGGCAGGAGTGGGGAAGAGCATGGTCATTTTTTCTCTCTCCAGACAATGTGCCCCTAAGGACATACATTTATTTAAAACTCTGTATATCATCACCCTGTCAGGGCCTCCAAGTGGGACCTTGAGCCTCCCTCCTGGTTTGTTTCGGATCCCTGGGCCGTGTGGACGGCCCAGTAGGCTGGTTGCTTGGGCTTGCCACTGGTCTTCTGGCTCCTTCCCTTGGGGCTACTGGACCGCTGCCCTGTGTGTCCCCCACCCCCACCCCATCTGATCACCCAGGTCTCAGTGAAGCCCTTTGGCCTCTGGTCCTCCACCTTCCCATCCCACCCCACCCCAGCTGCCTCCCACCGCTCAGCGCGGGAGGCCCTCAGGTTCCTGGAGACCTTCTTTCCCTGCCCTCCGAGAAGACCTGACTCCACGGTTATGCAGTGACAAACTGACATAGACCACCCCAGATGGCGCTGAGTTCCAGTTCCAACTTGGGCACTTTCCAATCTCCTCCCACCTTGGCCCCACCCAGTTTCCCTAAATCTTCGTTTATTTATCTGTCCAATGGGAGGATAATAAGAATTATCTGTATCCCTCGGGTCACCACGAGGCCGCAGAAAGCCTCTGCCGGTCATCCCTAGCACATGCCCCATGCCTGCCCCCCAGAGCACACTCCACTTATTACAGAGGCCGCGTCACCACCGCTGCCATTACTCCCCAGACCTAGAGCGGGCTTGCCTGGTGGCTCAGCAGTAAAGAATCGGCCTGCCAACGCAGGAGTCACTCAGTCAATTCCTGGGTCAGGAAGATCCCCTGGAGAAAGAAATGGCAACCCACTCCAGTATTCTTGCCTGGGAAATCCCATGGACAGAGGAGTGTGGCAGGCTACAGTCCATGGGTCACAAAGAATTGGATGTGACTTAGCAACTAAACAACAAAACTATAGACCTAGAGCAGAGCTCGAGGGCAGGACCTGGCCTGTCCCCTCCCACCCCACCATTGCCACACAGCCTCAGCTCGCCAGCTGGTGCACCCAAATGCAGGGCTTAGTACCTCTATCAACACATTTTTATTGATTGCCTTCCAGTACTGGGACTCGGCTAGAGCACTGGGGATAGAGTGGTGACCGAGACATCCTGGTCCTGCAGATATGTCAATAAGCCAATCTCAGTAGAGAAGTGAACAGATTAGAGCTCCGCGGGGGAGAGGGCTGCGGGAGGGCACCAGGGAGGGCTTCCCCAAGGAAGCTGTGTTAAACTGGCTCCTGAAGCTTGCCTGGAGAATCCCATAGACAGAGGAGCCTGGCAGACTACAGTCCATGGGGTTGCAAAAAAACAGTCAGGCACAACTGAGTGACTAACACTTTTCACTTCGCAGGTGACAGGGGACAGAGTCTAGGGGCGGGCAGGCAGAAGACCCAGCACGTGTGAAGGGCCCCCCAAGCCTCCCACCTTACCTGTTCTAAGCATCCTTTTTATTCTTGCTGTGCCTCTCTTTCCCCTCCCAGCCAAGAGCTTGAATGACCTTTTTCAACTGCCCTGCATGCACCAAGGTCATGAGGCATCCATCCCACAAGCAGGTACCACCCTCCTCCCTGTGCCTGCTCCGGGCTGGACCTGGGACTATGGTGTGAACCAGGTTGGAGCTGGTTCCTGCCCTCTGGGCTCACAGCCTGCAGATGAAGCGTGAAGATGGATACTGAACTCAGGGCTGAACTTCAGCCATCCTGGGCGGGGATAGGAAGATGGGATCAGCGAAAGGACCCCAGGCTGTGTGGGTTGGTGGGGAGGTATTGGGTTTTAGGGAAGGAAGAGCATTAGCCCAGAGGTTGTCTGCCCAGAGTAGCGACCCAGCCCTGGCAGCGGACTCTGGGGCCTGGGGGGTGAGGGGTGGCAAGCTTGAAGTCAAGCGGCAGGCATCTGGCTGAAAGGGAACTAGGTTAGTGTCAGATGGCCCAGCCACTGGG
Organism: Antilocapra americana; assembly: GCA_007570785.1. Classification (NCBI taxonomy): domain Eukaryota; kingdom Metazoa; phylum Chordata; class Mammalia; order Artiodactyla; family Antilocapridae; genus Antilocapra; species Antilocapra americana. The sequence goes on along the minus strand of ML660779.1, from coordinate 6,036,376 downwards.
GTCAAGGCCAGGAAGCTGACCACCCATTCCCCTGCCTGTGAACACCCACATTAGGCTGGCTCGGGACTGCAGCCTGGGTGGGGTGTGGAGAGTAGAGATAGACCTGCTCCACAGGGGTAAGAGACCCCAAGGCCTCTGACCTCACCTCCTCTCTCAGTCAGCTCCTGTCCAGGAAAGCCTAAGCCTGTGCCCAGCACCAGCTGCCCAGCAAAGGAATCACAATCCCTGTGACCACACAGCACATCTGGGCAGAATCCGGAAAAGCCTGGGATCAAACCCCTGTACTGCCACCCGTGTGCTCTGCGACCCTGGGCAAGTCGCTTCTCTCTCATCTGTATCTACATCTCCGGAGGATTCACCTACAATGCATTTCAAGCCAGACAGGGCCTTGATAAATGCTGGCTAGAGGAGGGAACCTTGGCTGAGCGTGTTGATTTGGGGGATTTTCCGGAACCTACTCTCTTGGTCTGTGAAACAGACCTTGACCTCTGGTCACTGCTGACTCCCTTGAGGCCAAATCCCAGGGAACAACTCCCCCCGCTGCCCTCAGGCCTCTTCTGCCCTGGCTCCGCCCCCCAGGCCGCTTCTGCCCTGGCCCCGCCCCCCAGGCCTCTTCTGCCCTGGCTCCGCCCCCAGGCCGCTTCTGCCCTGGCTCCGCCCCCAGGCCGCTTCTGCCCTGGCTCCGCCCCCAGGCTGTGTCTGCCCTGGCTCTCCCACCCCGCCTCCCCTTCAGGGTTCAGCCAGCTCTTCTGGCTCTGCGCCTCCTCCAAGGTTCCACTATCTTTGCTTTCCCTCCACCTTTGTCTGCCAGGAGCTGTGTCCCGGAGGATCAAATACTCCAGGGCTTTCCTGTGTTCCCTTTTCCAGAGATGGGGAGAGGGAGGCAGGGAATGAGAGAGAGAGAAAGAGAGAGAAGAGAACAGGGAAAAAAAAAAATCAAAGCCCACATATTGGTTCCAGATGTGGCTCTCTCTCCCAGCCCTCTCCAGCAATTTAATTAAATTCCCCCAGACAGCCAGGAGGGTTTCTTAATGATCAAATTTCCCGGCTCCCCTCCTAGAACGGGCCCTCTCTGTCTCCCTGACGGATGGCCGACGGACTCTTCCTGCTGTCAGCTTTGCCAAGCAGGGCCCATGGCGGTGGATTGGGGTGGGGTGGGGGGCTTCCCGGAGCACAAAGGGCCCTGCTCTGTGCCCCCCTCTGCCTCCCTCCATCCCCAAGGGCTCTGAGCTCTCCAGAGCCTTCGCTTGGCAGAGCCTTGCACTTAGCTGAGCTGCAAGGGGTGGAGGAGTCTGAGTGGTCCTTGCCCTGAGCTCCATCTCTGGCCCAGCCTGCCAGGAACTGAGGCCAAGCGGGCGACAGTGGGGGTCAGATGGGGAGTCTAGGGGAATCAAGACTCTGGGCTCACAGACCAGTGAGGCATGGGGCAGGCTCAGACCTCCTGGGCACCCTCTCCAACCCATTTTGGAGGCTCATCGAGGGCAAGGCCTTGGCCAAGATTACACATACCTGCCTGCCAGGGACGGAGAGGCAGACACAGACGGATTAGCATTTAGGTGGAGAAGATGTGCCTGGAGGAGGCCTGGGATGGTTCCCGCATGTGAAGTTCAGTGTCATTCTCAGTAGGACCCCTGACTTCTGGAGCAGGAAGGAATCTAAGTGAGCCTCGAGACCACCATTTTCTTGTGCCCATGAGGCAGTTAAGCCGAGAACAAGCCAGACCAGAGCCCAGGCCCCCATCTCAAAGTGGGGGTGCTGGGGGCTCTGAGTGGACTGAATGCTTGTATTCCCCATCCCGCAAATTCATACAGGCAAGCCCTAACCTCCGATGTGATGGTGTTAGGAGGTGTGACCACTGGAAGATGCTAGGTTAGATGAGGTCATGAGGGTGGAACCCCCACAATAGGATTAGTGCCCTTACGAGAAGAGGATGTGGTCTTGTGAGCACACAGGGATGGTAGCCACCTACGAGCCGGAAGAAGAGGCCTTGGAATGAAACCTACCATGCTGACGTCTTGATCTTGAACTTCGCAGCCTCCAGAACTATGAGAAATAAATGTCTATTGTTGGACCCACCTAACCCATGGTTCTTTGTACGGCAGCCTGAGCTAAGACAGGCTGTAAGTACCTTCTCTCCTTGTTCTCCTTCTGATCCCTAAGGACTCACCCTTCATGAGAGAGGCTGGGGGTCCGGTGAGGCCTCTGATGTGGGCACACAAGGATGGCAGAGAAAGAGGTCCCTCAACACCCCCTCTGCAGCTCTGGGCTGCCCATCTCGGAGCTTCATCAGGGGCTAGCCCAGCCCATAACTGGCTCTCTCAGGCCCCACGTCAGGACCAGCTGGCAGTGTCTGGATGCGGGATGGGGCGGGGACACATCAGAGAGGAGGCTGCCCTTGGAGCAGAGGCTCTAGCCAGCAGGGCTGGACTTCCTGGAGGGGGCAGGCGGTGGGGAAAGAGTGGGGAAAAGATGGGGGAAAAGATGGGGACAGAGATGTCCCTGGGAGCTGGGGGGGTCTTCAAAATGCTCCTGAGTGCTTCCTAGGCGAGAAACAGAACAGGGAGAGGACAGGACGGTCTCTCCCCGGCCCAGCCCAGAGCCTTCTGGCCACTCCTGCTCCCCGTCCCCTGGTCCCTCGGCTGCCCCCTGAGCCCCACAGAGGACGAGGCCCTGCAGCATGGGGACTGCGGCCAAGCAGGCTGGGCTGGCTGTGAGGGTTGCAGGGTCAGGTGTGGGGAGGGGAAAGGAGACAGAGAGGAGTCTTGGGGGGAGGGGCGCATGCAGGAGAAAGCCCGAGGCGGTGGCAGTGGCCCCATGGCCGCACCGGAGGGGGTCCGCCCAGTCCGCCTCTCTGTGCCTCCCTGCCAGGACCGCCAGGCCTGCAGCTGGCAGCCCCACCGAGGACAGGAGGGAGACCAGTCCTTGTGGCGGACTGCTGCATTCTCCAAGCGGTGGCTCAGATGGTATGGTATAGAGTCTGCCTGCAATGGAGGAGACCCGGGTTCGATCCCTGGGTCCGGAAAATCCCCTGGAAAAGGAAAGGGCGACCTGCCTCGGTGTTCCTGCCTGGAGAACCCGGTGGACGGAGGAGCCTGCGGGCTGTATACAGTCCGTGGGGTCGCGAAGGGTTGGGCACGACTGAGGGACTGACTAATACCAAGTATCTTACTTTAAGGAAACTGCCAAATCAAAAAAGAGAGAGAGAGAGAGAGAAATAAAAGGGGAAGGCGGGGCGTTTTACCAGTTTTCCCCCTCCAGAGCCTTGTAAGACAGACCTGGCTGCCAACAGCTCTTCCTAAGCAGCGGCCACTGGGAAGGTGGGGTGCTGTGCTGGGGCCATGACATCGGCCCCCCTGCAGCCTCTGCCGAGAGTGTGTGTGTGTGTGAATGAGTGTGCACGATGTGTCTCAGCGAGTGTTTGCGTGTGAGAATGTCTTGCGAGTGTGAATGCAGGGTCACAAGCACGTGTGGGTGTGTGAGGGCACCTGTGTGTGAGTGTGTGTGTGAGCATGTGTGAGCGTGTAAAAGGGTGAGCAGGAGTGTGGGGGGAGGGGAGCAGGCGGGAGCGCGTGGCTGGGCAGGGGGTAGGTTTCCAGGGAGATGCCAAGGGCCAGGCTCGGGCTCGAGTCCCGGGGAGCCACTCGCTGGCCGGCTGCCCTGGCGCTGGTCAGTCCTCCCTGCGGGCCTTGGTCTCCTGGGCTGTGGCACAGGGATACTGCTGCCACTTCCGTCCTGGGGTGTCCTGATGAGTCCATGAGACATCCGTGTGAAGTGAAGTGAGAGTCGCTCAGTCGTGTCCAGCTCTCGGCGACCCCATGGACTAAACAGTCCATGGAATTCTCCAGGGCTGCATACTGGAGTGGGTAGTCGTCCCCTTCTCCAGGGGATCTTCCCAATCCAGGGACTGAATCCAGAACCCGCACTGCAGATTCTTTACCAGCTGAGCCACCAGGGAAGCCCAAGAATACTTCCCAAGAATACTGGAGTGGGTAGCCTTTCCCTTCTCCAGGGGATCTGCCCAAGCCAGGGCTCAAACTCAGGTTTCCTGCATTGCAGGACGGTTCTTTACCGGCTGAGCCACAAGGGAAGCCATTCGGAGCTTCTGATCTGATTCACAGGCCCAGGACACCCTCCGCCAGAGGCTGCTGCTGTCATCAGCGTGTCATTCAGGCAGTCGACTGGGGCCCTGTGGTGCCTGAAGACTGGGGAGGGCAGTGGGGGAGGGTAGCCAGGGGAGCTGGGGGCAGACTCGGGAGGGCCTCAGGGGAGGTGACATGTGTGCTGGGAAGGATGTCCCTAGGTGGAGTTGGGAGAAAAAGTTTTTTTAATTAATTAATTTATTTGGCTGCGCCGGGTCCCAGTTGCAGGACGTGGGATCCCGAATCTTCAATTCTGGTATGTGAACCCTTAGTTCAAGTGGGGTCTCGTTCCCTGACTAAGAATTGGACCCAGGCCCCCTGCACAGAGTCCTAGCTACTGGACCACCAGGGAAGTCCCAGGAGGGGAGAAGTTTTTGTGGACAGACCTTGCTCTGTGCTCTGTGGTCTTCCCTTCCACCCCAGGAGTAAGAGTGTTCAGGGCTGGATCCTGCCTCTGGCTGGTTTAGCATTTTGAGTCTCAGGGAAGGCACAGTCCTTGTAAGAAGGTGGCAGATGCACAGAAGTACAAAGAAGATCAAAGTATCCCTGATCCCAGCCCCTAGAAATAGTCACCGCTAACGTCTCAGTACAGGACCATTGAGAATTACTCCCGGGGACTGCCTTGGTAGTCCAGTGGTGAAGATTCCAAGTTTCCAATGCAGGGAGCATGGGTTTGGTCCCTGGTTGGGGAACAAGGATCCCAGATGCCAGGCAGCACGACCAAAAATTTCAAAATAAATAAAAGAATTTGTCCGTCCCATGCACACGTGTATACACACACTCCACTTTTTCCCAAGTGGGATCAGACAGCACCTACTGGTCTGTAACTCACTTTACTGAGCTGCCACAGAGCGGAGTCGAGCATGTGGTAAGTCCCATATGTCAGTTGTTTTCACTGTTAAAGTGTTGAAAAGATGGAGAGGCTACACTTCTCTCCTTATTTTGGTTGACCCTTTTCATCCTTTGTGACATGCCTGTGCGTGTCCTTTGACCATTCTTTTCTTAGTGTTTTCATTTTCTTCTTGTTGATTTTCAACAGTTCTTTATATATGAAGGTTACCCCCCTCTGTGCGTTGGGTACTCAGAGTGACTCCCAAACTCCCTGCGGAGGAGGGGGCATGGACAGACCCTGCTAGGGTCTGAGCACTGGGTGCTTGGCCCCAGGCCCGCCACCTGCTAAGAAGCCTGGAGTTGGGTGGCAAGAAGGGGATGGACTGGCAGGGTAGTGAGAGGCAGGGGAAAAAAAGAGAAGGTTCAGAGCTGAAATGAGAGGCTATGAGTGACAGCATGTTAATGGGAGGCAGATGGAGGAAACAGGGTTGCCCTTGCTGATGGGAAGGAGGTCATGGGTCACAGAGCTTTCTAAAGATAGGAGTCTGGGAGACGGGCAGGCGGCAGGGCCCGCTCCACGGTGTGGTGCCCAGGGGCTGGGACAGAGCAGGGGTCAGCCCCTCCCTTCTGCATGCCCAGACCCTCTCAGGCCCAGAAGCAGAGGAGGTGCAGGCACCTGAGCCCTAGAGGCCAGGTATACGGAAGAGACCCCCAAACTTGTGTTAACAACCCGGCCCACCTGTGCAACACTGGGCAAGCACTCAAACCTCTCTGAGCCTCAGTTTTCTTGTTGAAAAGGGTGTAATACCAAACTTACTTATTGCTGTTCAGGCTCTAAGTCATGTCTGACTCTTTGCGACCCCATGGGCTGCAGCATGCCAGGCTTCCCTGTCCTTCACTATCTCCCAGCGTTTGCTCAGATTCATGTCCACTGAGTCAGTGATGCCATCCAACCATCTCATCCTCTGCCACCCCCTTTAGGAGGGTATAGCTTAGTACGTCAAACATTACTATAGAATGGGCTCAGTAAATAAAAGTTAACTTGTGATTGTTACTGTTCTAATCACTAGACAATTATTCTTTGCTTGCTGGTAGAGCTCATTGGTGACATCGAGGATCTCTTCATTGGCTCCAGCTCGGTCAGAGCCGAAGGCCTTTGGGTTACAGGTGGGGAAACTGAGGCCCAGCGTCCAGAAGGGCCATGCCTGGGGTCATCCACTGGAGTGGCTGTGTATCCTCCAAGGAAATATTTTAAATCCTAATCCTAAGGAAACTATGACTGTGGTCTTATTTGGAAATAAGGTTTTTGCAAATGTAATCAAGTTAAAGTGAATTCATACTGGATTAGGGTGGGCCCTCAATCCAGTGACTGGTGCCATTTAGAAAGGACAGAGAGATCTGGACACAGGTAGGAGAGAAGGCCACGTGAAGACAGAGGTAGACAGAGATCAGTCCAGTTCAGTCACTCTGTCGTGTCCAACTCTTTGTGACCCCATGAACCGCAGCACGCCAGGCCTCCCTGTCCATCACCAATTTCCGGAGTTTACACAAACTCATGTCCATTGAGTCAGTGATACCATCCAACCATCTCATCCTCTGTCGTCCCCTTCTCCTCCCGCCTTCAATCCTTCCCAGCATCAGGGTCTTTTCCAATAAGTCAGTGCTTCACATCAGGTGTCCAGAGTATTGGAGTTTCAGCTTCAACATCAGTCCTTCCAATGAATATTCAGGACTGATTTCCTTTAGGATGGACTGATTTCCTTTAGGATGGATCTCTTTGAGGTCCAACGGACTCTCAAGAGTCTTCTCCAACACCACAATTCCAAAGCATCAGTTCTCTGGCGCTCAGCTTTCTTTATAGTCCAACTCTCACATCCATACACGACTACTGGAAAAGCCATAGCTTTGACTAGATGGACCTTTGTTGGCAGAGTAATGTCTCTGCTTTTTAATATGCTGTCTAGGTTGGTCATAACTTTTCTTCCAAGGAGTAAGCGTTTTTTAATTTCATGGCTGCAGTCATCATCTGCAGTGATTCTAAAGCTTCCCAAAATAAAGTCTGTCACTGTTTCCACTGTTTCCCCATCTATTTCCCATGAAGTGATGGGATCAGATGCCATGATCTTAGTTTTCTGAATGTTGAGCTTTAAGCCAACTTTTTTACTCTCCTCTTTCACTTTCATCAAGGGGCTCTTTGGTTCTTCTTTGCTTTCTGCCATAAGGGTGGTGTCATCTGCATATCTGAGGTTATTAATATTTCTCCCAGCAATCTTGATTCCAGCTTGTGCTTCATCCAGCCCATCGTTTCTCATGATGTATTCTGCATATAAGTTAAATCAGCAGGGTGACAAGATACAGCCTTGATGTATTCTCTTCCCGATTTGGAACCAGTCTGTTGTTCCATGTCCAGACAGAGATCAGGTGACACCAACACGAGCCGAGCCATGCCCAGAGCTGCTGAAAACCTTCTCTCTGGTCTGCAGAGGGAGCACAGCCGTGCTGACACTCTGAGGTCAGAGTTCTGGCTCCCAGGACTGGGGGAGAACAGATTTCTGTTGTTTGAAGCCACCCAGTTCCTGGTGCTTTGTTCTCACAGCCTCAGGGAATGCATGAAGCCAGGGCAGAGGCTGGCCTCGGACCAGGCTGTGTCCACCCCTCCCAGTTCTGCCCTGGACCCCATAGAATGGTCTAGAAGATGGGCCTCCTGCGGATACTGACCATGTGCTCTAGCCTTCTCCAGGCCCCTTAGGCCCCTCACCTGTGCCATGGAGGAAGTGACTTGGGATCAAACAGGGCTGTGAAACCCAGGGGCCACTTGGGGGCGCCTGTGCCATTCAGGGCCAGGGATGAATTGAGGGGTGGGCTGTGAATCCTTCAAAAAGGGGCAGATGTTCCCAGACCCCCAGGGGAACTCCTGCGGAGACTGAGGTGCATCAGAGCAAGGGCCCCATCCAGAGGGGCCTTGTTGCCAGATAGGAATTTGGGCCCAAGTGTCCGATCTTCCGGTTTTACAAGACAAGCTGGAAATCGCCACTTCTGTGTGAGCAAAATAAATTTCCCAGTTTCACTTAAGGAGAAGATACTTCTTACTGGCATGAGAACCAAGGCAGACGTGTGCTGGGAATGAGGGACTTTGTGGTCTGGAGCCCCTTCCGGCAAGCCTGCT
>ML660779.1:5945631-6028230 GCA_007570785.1 Antilocapra americana | reverse complement strand
TTTTTATGTTTAATGGTAGGCACACTGGGTTGTCTCTTACTTTATCTCTAAACGTTTTCTACTTCCTTCAACAAGACTTGTCCCTGACAGGTGTCAGGTGGGAGAGACTCCCAAGCCCACGTGGCGGAGGGTGAGGGGCACGGGAGACCAAGGCTGCCACCTGAATGGCTGGGACTGGCGCACTCCTTCACGACGGGCTTTCCAGAATCACGAAGACATCAGAACTCCACTGTGGGCCTGGAGGTTGTGGACATTGAAATGCGAGGCCCAGGGCCAGATGCTACTCCCTAGAAAAGTGGCCCCAGCTTTGGGCTCCTTCCTGTTAGACTCGCCTGACAGTAACAGAGGTCTTGACCCAAGATCTTGAGTGGGTTTGATTATCCCCATTATACAGATGAAGAAAGTAAAGTTCATTGAGCCCATCAAGGCAGAAAGTTTGGAAGAAGCCCCAGGAGGTTGCAGGGCTAAGGAATCGTCCCCAGCGCTCGCCGGGGTGGGTGTGGCCCAGTCAGCGTGGGGAGAAGGTGAAAGCCAGGCCCAGCTGTGGGCCGACCCAAGTCTGGGGCACCGGGGGTCCAGCCCTTCCTGGGAGCTGGGCAAGGACCCGGCCGCTGTGTGCTCGCTCAATGGGCGGAGCTCGGACGGCGCCCAGCGGCCGCGGGCGGGATAGCAAGGCGGAGCCGGGCCGGGCCGGGAAAGGGACTTGCGGGCCCAGGGCGGGGATCTGTCTCGGCTGCGGGGCCGCGCCCTCCAGCCCGGCGGGGCCGCCCCCTCAACACACCCCTTGCTCGCGCGCCCAAGCGCACCGCGATCCTCCGAGCCCGCAGAGGGCGCCCTCGCCTCCCCGCGCTCCCTTCCCGGGGCCGGAGCGGGCCGGAAGCGCGCGGGTGACTTCCGGCGCGGAGCCCCGGGTCGGGCGGTGCACCGGGCCGGGCGCGGGGCGGGGTGCTGGACCCAGCGAGTGGCCGAGCCTGGTCGGGACCGCGGGCCCCGCGACGCGCCCATCGGCGTCTCGGCCTCGGTGGACGGTGCGGCCGCCGTCATGCCGTTCCTGCATGGCTTCCGGAGGATTATCTTCGAGTACCAGCCGCTCGTGGACGCTATCCTGGGCTCCCTGGGCATCCAGGACCCCGAGCGGCAGGAGCCTCTGGCCGGGTAACTCGCGCCCTTCCCCGCCTCGGCCCGGCGCGGCACCCCTTTCCTTGTCCCCACAAACAGGGCGGGCGGGTGTCCCCATCTGACGGATGGCGGGCGGGCATGGGTGCAGGCGGCCGCCGCCCGCTCAGGGAGGGCCGTGGAGCGGGGTGCGGCAGGGCCTCCGCCTCAGCGCCCCACCCCGCGCCCTGCCCGTCCTGTGCCCTCTACCTGGAGATGCCCAGGGCCGGGTGGAGTCGGTAGACGCGGCGCGGGGTGAGCTTTCTGTAGCCCCGAGTTCCCCGTTTGGTGTAGCCCGGCGCGGGTCTGTCACACGTGAACTTGTGGGAAGGCTGTTCAGAAAGCGTATCGTTTAGAGGGTACATCGGCGAGCCTCAGCCGTCGTGGTGATCGTGCTCCCAGAGAAGAGAGGCTGACAGTGGTTTAAGTGGTATATACTGCTTTACGTGGAACGGAGAAAAGAGCCGAGGAGAGGGGCATCGGTTGGAATTGACGGGGGTAGGCGGGTTGGGGCTGTGGTGCAGAGGGCTGTCCGGAGCCCTCTGCCTTTGGAGGACCGAACGCCTCTGAGTGTGTCGGGCTTCGGGAGGTCTGCCGACTGTCCTGGCTGCGGGGTGGCCTGAGCTGGGGGGCAGCACCATCTGCAGCCCTGGGTCAGTCGGCGTCTGGTTCTTGCCCTTGGTTGCAAGGGTTCCCTTCAGTGCCGACAGCCCAGGTGTGTGAGGCTTTGTACCCAAGCCAGGGGCCAGGTTGTATGGATGACCTGGAAGGGTGTTGAAGACAACCCCAATCCTGTCTCAGCAAACCTGAGGAGTCTGCTCCATTGAAAAGATCCAGCTTGGTCCTCTTTCTCCCACCAACCTTCTCAGAAGAGAGTTCTGCCCCATGGGGCCAGGGCCCTGCCTGGGGTGTGGGTGAGGGGGGGCCGAAGCAGGGGGGAGGGTGACCGCAGGAGACTAAAGGCCACCTACCCCCAGAGTGCCCAGTCAGCTGGTCCCACCCTCAGCTGGTCCTCTCTCCTGCCCCAGGCCCACTTATGCCGCCAGCGAGGAGAGCCGCATCCTTGTTCTCACTGAGCTGCTGGAGAGAAAAGCCCACTCTCCATTTTACCAGGAAGGCGTGAGCAATGCGCTGCTGAAGATGGCCGAGCTGGGGCTGGCGCGCGCAGCCGCCGTGCTCCTACGGAATGGAGCCGACCTCAGCTTTGAAGGTCGGAGCCCGGAGGGCTGGGGTGGGTAGGTGGCTCAGGTGCGGCCCTGCTGGGGGTGGGCGGTCAGGCCTTCAGGCTCCGCTTCTGAAAGGCACTGCCCTCAGCCGTGTCATGGGTGATGGCCAAGGAAACCCACACTGGGTGGCCTCCCATCCCCCTGCAGGTTTCCCAGTGGCCCTTAGCCACCTCTGATCAGGAGCAAGTTTGTCCCTGCTTCTATCAGGTGATTGACTTAGCACACTTTCCCCCAGCTCCCAGCTAAATCCCTGCTTCCATTACTGTGAAAATGGGACTGCTGGCGCTATGCCCAGAGCTAAGGGAAAGTAATTTTCTGCCACTGGTTCTGAGCCATGTTGCATGCTAGTTCCTGCCACAGGAGGTGGGGAAACAGATAAGACACGTTGGGCATAAATCACAGCCGGACGGTGTTGGCGTCTAGCTGGTATGCCCGGGAGGTGCTGATGGAGCCATCTTCCTTCCCTCTTTGTTTCACCCTGGGTGGGGCTGGGGGCAGGCAAGGTCAGCCAGGAGACACTCGGGACTGACTTGTTCCTGAACGGGGGTTTTTATGCTGATACAGGACGTGCCAGGCCTGTCTCTCCTCCCCTTTGGAGGACAGGCTCAGAGGCTGCTGGGCCCCTGGGAGGTCAAGGAGCTGGGGGAGACACGGGAGGCATTCTGCAGTCAGTCACTTGGGAGACCCAGCTTTGAGAATCTGTGGGTGTTCCTCTCCACAGCCTTGTTTTAGGTCCTATTTTACAAAAGGGACTAAAACCCAGATTAAGTACTTTGTCTGTTCATTGGAACGCCTCCCCTGGACCTGAACCTAGGCCTGACTCCGAGCACCTTAGCGTCTGACGAGGACAGCTGTGTCCTCACCCCTCATGGTGCCAGGAGCCCTTGGGTCAGAGTGTTGGGGCTGGGCTGCCAGGCTGGTCCTGGGATCCCGTGAGAATGTGCCGATGGGCAGGACTGATGTGAGCCGTGTCTGCGCCTTCAGACCCGGTCACCTACTACACGGCGCTGCACATCGCCGTCCTGCGAAACCAGCCTGACATGGTGGAGCTGCTGGTGCGCCACGGGGCCGACATCAACCGGAGGGACCGGGTAAGAGCCAGCCCTGCTCTGAAGGAGGGATGTGGTCGGGGCCCTGAGCAGCTCACAGGCCCCATGGCCAACCTGGCTGTGCTTTCTCGGCTCAGATCCACGAGAGCAGCCCCCTGGACCTGGCCAGCGAGGAACCGGAGCGCCTGCCCTGCCTGCAACGCCTCCTGGACCTTGGAGCAGACGTCAACGCAGCCGACAAGCATGGTGGGTGCCCCCTGGAGGAAAGCAGGATAGGCTGGGGCCAGACTGCGCCGTGAGGTGGCCCAGCGTGTGCTGGGGTGACGGCTTGGCAGGCAGGCTGGAGGCGTAGCACGGCTGGGTGCAGGCTGGTGCCTTCTGCTGACTCACAGAGGCTTGAGAGGTGGTGCATCTCGGCCCCATGAGGGCGTCTGCGGGAGCTGGACCTGTGTGCTCAGCTCCTGAGTGACAGGGCTTCCTTCCACCCAGGCTGGGTCTCAGGTAGCATCTCAGGGTCCAGAAAAATCCTACTTCTCCTGGCCCTTCTGGTCCCATATTTGTGTCAGTGGAGAGAAAATGGCCAGAAACCTGTCACCCTCCGCCGTAGCTGAGAGGTCAGTTTGGTGTTTATGTTTAATTATTTTTGGCTGTGCTGGGCTTCGTTGGTATGTGAGCGTTTATCTAGTTGTGGCAAGTGGGGGCTACTTTCTGGCTGCGGTGTGCAGGCTTTCCGTTTCAGAGGCTTCTCTTGTGGACCATGGGCCCTAGGGCGTGTGGACTCAGTAGCTGTGGCTCCCGGGCTCTGCAGCCCGATGTGGGATCTTCCAGACCAGGGGTCAAACCTGTGTCTCCTGCACTGGCAGGTGGATTCTTTACCACTGAGCCGCTAGGGAAGCCCGAGATCAGTTTTGGGTTTTGTTTTTTAAATATATTTACTTGACTGCACAGGGTCTTAGTTGTAGCATATGAGATCTAGTTCCCCGACTTGGGATCAAACCCAGACCCCCAGCAATGGGTACGCAGAGTCCTAGCCACTAGACCACAGGGACGTCCCCAAGATCAGTTGTTTTCAGCCTTCATCCTCTGGTCCTGAGGGTCTGTATTTCCTCTCCCACCCCCTGGCTGGCCTGGCCTGACCCCGGCTTCCCCACCTCTCACTCCCCACCTCACTGGCTCTCCCTCCCTAGGTAAGACGGCCCTGCTCCACGCTCTGGCCAGCAGTGATGGGGTGCAGGTCCACAACACCGAGAACATCCGGCTCCTGCTGGAAGGAGGTGAGCCCCATCCTTCCGCGCGGCCCCGGACTGTGAGGCATGGCCCCGGCGGGGCCAGAGGCCTCCCCCCACCTTCTCTTCCTCTCCTGGCTCTCCTAGGGGCGGACGTCAAGGCCACCACCAAAGATGGGGACACAGTGTTCACCTGCATCATCTTCCTGCTGGGCGAGACGGTGGGAGGAGACAAAGAGGAGGCCCAGCTGATCAACCGCTTCTGCTTTCAAGTCACTCAGCTGCTGCTGGCCCATGGCGCCGACCCCAGTGAGTGCCCGGCCCACGAGTCCCTCACGCACATCTGCCTCAAGAGCTTCAAGCTGCACTTCCCCCTGCTGCGCTTCCTGCTGGAGTCAGGAGCCGCCTATAACTGCTCCCTCCACGGCGCATCCTGCTGGTCTGGCTTCCATATCATCTTTGAGAGGCTCTGCTCCCACCCCGGCTGTGCCGAGGACGAGAGCCACGCGGACCTGCTGCGCAAGGCGGAGACCGTGCTGGATCTCATGGTGACCAACTCCCAGAAGCTCCAGCTGCCCGAAAACTTCGACATCCACCCTGTGGGCAGCCTGGCGGACAAGATCCAGGCCCTGCACTTCTCCCTGAGGCAGCTGGAGAGCTACCCCCCGCCCCTCAAGCACCTGTGCCGCGTGTCCATCCGCCTCTACCTTCAGCCGTGGCCCGTGGACGCCAAGGTCAAGGCCCTACCTCTGCCCGACAGGCTCAAGTGGTACCTCCTCAGCGAGCACAGTGGCGCCGTTGAGGATGACATCTGACATCTGACCGTCCCGGCTGCAGGCAGGGTGTGGGCAGCCCCGTTGGCCTGTGGGTGACTGAGTACCTGGGGCAGCCCCAGGGGACAGCCTTCGGTCTGCCTGTCAGAAGGTGCAGGGCGGAGCCCGGCGGCTGTGAGCACTCCAGCGGGGGAAGGCCTCTCTCTGGAGGGAGACTGCCCCTGCTTCCCCTGGCAGCGACTCAGCCCACACCGGAACAAGGGACAGGGTTTAGGACAAACACAGCCGGTCTTGATGGGAGGGAGTGCTGAGCACTGAGAGAAGCAAGGGGGCTCCACGCCCGCGCCCTCCTGAGCGCCGCAGGAAGCCGGCCCGTCCCGCATGGAGATGCTAGGAGGGGCCCGTGGGGTGCAGCCCAGCCGAGACCCTTTACTCTTCACTCAAGATTCTGTCAAAAAAATAAGTGCTTCGGAGCAGGCAGGGAGAGCGCTAACTCCGGCCAACTTCTAGAGCTCTGGGGCCCAGCCGCCCACCGAGGGGCAGGGCGTGCTCCGGTGGCAGCTCTGTTTGTGCCAAGCCTGGGGTTTGGGGACCACGCCTTCTAAAAAGCAATCATGCATGACCGTGGGCTGTCTTTCTGAAACCTCTCACATCGTGAGGGTTCATCTGATGGGAAAAGCTACCAAGGCTGAAAGCCAGCCTCCGCCCTGTGTTGAGCCGTCACCAAGCCGCCTGCGGGTCACACAAGGTGGTCACTGTGGATTGTGTAACTGCCTTGGAGATAAGCTGAGGCGACTAAAGGATATATTTATAAAATTAAACTGATTTCTCTTGGCCTTAAAGGTCCTTGTGTAACGTTCACGCACACACCCCCACCACCTTCCCTGGGTTCAGGATAAAGGGTCCCACGGCAGCCGGGACAGAGGGGTGGCAGGCACGAGATGCCGCACGTAGAGCGGTTTTCAAGCCACATGACACGGCTGTCCCAGTAAAGACAAGCACCACTCCAGACGGGTGAGGGCCTTTCTGATAGAGGCTTCACCCTTTTATTTTAGACTGAAAAGGCCCCGAGGAGCCACAAGGCACAGCCAGGAGTGACGCTCCGGCCTCTCCCCTTGCCCCAGGCTGTGGTGACCGTGACGTTAGGGTGCCAGGGCCCCGCCCCACTAGCACCAGAAATGTGGACCCCCGCCCATCTCAACAGCACCAGGAACGTGGGCATCGCCCCAGCCCCACGGTTCAGCAAGTGTGTGGGCTCCGCCAGCCATGGGGTTCAGAGCTGCAGGCCCCGCAGGCCCAGCCCCACTCCTACCCCAAGGCCCAGTCCTCAGCAACTGCATTAAGGGTCATTCTCTTCCTCTGGAGGCTGCCAGGCTGACGGCTGGAAGGCCAGCCGGTGTCCTGGAGGTGAGGGACTTGCTCTCACTTCTGATGGGAGCACAGGGGCCCAGGCCCCTCCAGCCTCACCGCCCCATCCAGCAGCGCCCCTCCAGACCGGCTTCCCATATGCCTTTTTGAAAAAGAGCCTGTTTGGCAGTGGACGGCAGACAGGTGTATTTAGTGGCCCCGCTCAACATTCCTGAACCATCGACGTGGCGCTCTGGGCCTCCCCGGCCGCCAGTCCCCCAGCCCCACAGCGGTCCCTCGCTCTGCCGGCCGCTCATCTCAGGGCGAGGCTGTAGACGTGGTAGATCTCATCCGGGAGGTTCTCCTGCCGCTCCTGGGCCAGGAGGCTGAGGCCCGCGCTGCGGACGATCCTGTGCACCACATCCAGGGCGCGGCACACGCTGCTGTCCACGTCGTCCAGGATGACGCCCTCCTGGGCCATGTTGTCCTTGATGACAATGATGCCGTTGGGGCGCAGGCCCCGCTTGCAGCGCCGCAGGAACTCAGCCAGGTGCTGATCGGTCAGGTGGCCTGGGGGAGGCAGAGCCCAGGGAGAGGCGTCAGCGGGGAGAGGTGGGCCCTGCCAGGCCCCTGCATGGCCTTGGGCACTGCTCCTGACTTCCTGAACGCTGACTGTGCTGGGCCCACAGGGTGCGCTGATGCTCAACAGCCCGGAGGGGTTCACTAGACCCCACTTTGAGCAGAGATGGGCTCGGAAGCCACCTGCCCTTCACCCACCCCCCCCCAGCCTGGGCTGGGGTGTTCACCTGGCCGAGTTCCTCACCTATATTACAACCCCAAGCAGAACTCAGGGCTGGACCCCGTGGCCTCCGGCAGGCCTGGGCCGCCCACCTTGCCGTGGGGAGGCCTGCTGCCAGGTGGGCGGCCCGAGAGAGCACCTCAAGTGTGCCGTCAGGCTAAGCGGGCGCAGCACAGGGTGGCAGGGCAGGGCTAGCCCCACAGACAGCACGGGGGTAGCCAAGGCATCCACTTTGGCTAAAAACCCCTTCCTTATAAAACTTACTTCCACATTCTTTGAATGCAAGAAAATAAAAATTCTTCAACAAAAAACTGCCCCCAAATGGGTTGCAGCAGATACTGAGTTGAAACAAAATGTGGAAACAAATGAAACTTCGAGGGAGCCCTGGGGAGGGAGGATTTGAGGGGCCCCCGTTGGCCCCACCACCTGCAGGAGCAGAGACGGGCAGGAAGGCGCAGAGAGGCGTGTGAGGCTCACCTATCACCCACTGGATCCAGATCACGTCGTATGACTGCGGCTCGGGGCTGAAGTCCTGGAGGCCGCAGCAGAAGAAGTTCCTCACTCGCTTGCCCTCCTCACCCAGGTAGGTCTTGGCCTTGACCAGAAAGTCCTCCGTTACATCCACCATGTCCACCACTCCGAAGAGAGGCAAGAGCAGCCGCTTGGTGATCCTGCCAATGCCGGCTCCGCAGTCCAGGGCGTACGAGGTCCCCGTCTTGTTTGGGCCTTCCTGAAGAAGCAGAGAAGACAAGAGTGAAAAGAGTTAGAAAGCCAGAGGGACCCTGTCTCTGCAAAGGGGCCTTTCCTTGTGAGCCCCCTGGGACTACTCAGATCAGCAAAGGCTGGCGGCTGGCGTGGGTAGGGCCGGTGGGCATGAGCACAGCACAGCCTTTTTCAGGGCCATGTGTTCCTGAAACGAAAGCCAACCTCCACTTAAAGGTGTTAACTTGAATAGATGCACTCATCTCTCGCTCCGGGGACCCATCAGTAGGACTGCGGAGAGGAGCAGTGAGAGAAGGAAGCAGGCACTCCGTGAGCATACCTGGGAGGGTGGCACACGGGTAGAGCAGGGGGCAACAGCAGCCTTGGTGTGTGCCAAGGGACAGGCAGGGAGGCAGGCGTGGGGAAGCTCTGGCCACGGCGCTGCCAGCCTGGCACAGGGGAGGCGGTAGGACAAGAAACTGGGAGTCTGTGTTCAGCAGACCAGCCAACACCCACAGCCCAGATTTTTGCAAATATGGCAGGAGAGTAAAGGTTTCCGCCTCTGGGAAAATGGAATAGCCTGCGAAAAGGCTGCTCTGGCACCAGGAGGCCCCAGCATGACAGCCGACTCCTGGCGGGGGACCTTGTGGCAAAGCCTACGAGCTGGCCCGCCCCACCCGCTCGTCAAGGCCTGGGTGGTGGACGTGGCTCTCCTCCTGGAGAGCCCACCGGACCTGCCTACCCTCAGAAACCTCTGCAGGAACTTCCGGGAGCTGTTGATGTCGATGCTGGAGATGTGGCCATACCCCCCGAGCATGCCGTCCACGGTGGCCGGGACCTCCTGCCAGTACGTCTTGGCCTTGGAGTAGAACTGCTTCTCGTCCTCGATCACCTCGCTAGTCATGCTGTCAGCAGCCGCGTCGCTGCTCAGGCACCAAACTCCGTGGCGGCAGAGGCTCCTGAGAAGGGAAGGAAAGTGGGTGAAGCAGCCAGATTTTGGGCCCTGGTCTCCTGGCACGGCTGCTGCTGGTCACACGATCCTGTCTGATGCCGAGGAGTGGCTGTCCCCCCAGCCCCGGCCCGCTCCTACCCCTCGGAGGGCAGTGCCTCCTGACTCTTTTATTAGAGTCATTTCGCAAAGCTATCTTCATGTCAGAGCAGGAGACCTGGCTTCTCCATCTTTCCTTTCTCGCCAGGACACCTGACGCGGTGGCTTCTGACCCCAGGGTAGGCAGGATCCTGATCTGCACTTAAAGGAGAGCAGAGCACGGAACTGAAGCCTCCTCTCTGGGACCCTGAGGACCCCGCCCCAGCTTCGGTCGTGAACAACGGACAGGCTCGCTGCGGGGTGCAGTGCTGTGAACTGGGAGACAGGCAGGGGGACACACACCATCGTGCGTGTGTGAGGACCACAGAGAGGCACGGGGGCGGGCAGACGGCGGGCGCCGGGGGCATGACACAGCAGCTGACACCAGGCTGGGGAACACATTCGCAGCAACTGGGAAGACACGAGGGCGAGGGGCTCTTCCAACAGGAAACTCGGGGTCCTCTAGGTCACGGTTACCAACTCAGCCTTCACCCGGAAGGGCAGCGAGCTGCAACTACTCTGGCTTAAGCAGGGAGTGGCCTGAGACATGAGATTCCGGAAGGCGGTGCTGGCAGCTGAGTGGACCCCCGGGGATAGGACCAGCGGAGGCCCACAGCGCCCCACGCTTGCTGGGTGGGCTGCGCCACGCGGGGCAGGGAAAGTCACACCTCTCCCCGTGGACAACGCTGGTCTACAGATGCTCTCCGTGCACAGGGCTGGTCCAGATAAAGCTGATCCCCGAATGGAACCAATGCAGACACAAGGCAGAAACGAGGCCTCTCGCTGAGACGGAATGTGCTACGGGAACTCGAGGGATGGAGTTGTCCCTTCCGAATGGCAGGCGGGGCAGTGGCTGAGAGAAGGAAGCCCTGAGCCAGGCCCTGAGGACAAGGAACACTCTAGATGGGGACAGGGACAGAGCAGAGACGGCGTGGCATGCATGCCACACAGAAGGCTGGCCAGGCTGGGGTCCACGTGTCACTAACGGGGAAGCAATCGGCTGAGTTTCTGAAGGGTGACGGTGTGCGGGGACCCAGCCTGGGGACTGAGCAGGGGGCAGCGTGGGAAGGCAGGGCCAGGCCAGGAGACAGAGCCTCTTTACTGGCCACTGGACCCTCAAAACAAACTGCTGGCCAGGGTCCCTAGGACCCCATGTAGAGGAGGGGGTGGGCGCACACGCTAGCAGCCTACCCGAGGCGGAGAGGCCAGAGCACCTGCCACGCCCTAGGCCCCCCACATGGGCAGCTCATTTTCATCGCAGCATCTCAGCGTAAGTGTCATCCCCTCCCAGAGGCCTGCCCTGACCTGCCTGAGGTGCCTTACTCCCACGCCCTTATCCACTCCCACGGCTGCTGCCTTCAGAGCAGTGTGTTTCTTTCTGAAATGAGCTGCTTACTGACTGTCTGGCCTCCACAGAACAGAAGCCCCCCAGGCAGGGCCTTTTCACCACTGCGTCCCAGCACCGAGCCCACAGGGGTGACTCGTGCAGAGGTGACAGCCCCCCAGTCCCATAGGAAAGCTCTGGGCGTCTGTCCGGGGGTTTCACTCCACCCCCCTTACAGAACTCCACGGGGCTGTAGTTAAGCCCACCCCTGCCCCGCCGGTACAGTCTGGTACACTCCAGCTGAGCACCCCCTAAGACGGAGGAATGCTTCAGGAGAAGTAATGGGAAAGTGCCCTGAGGACAGCATGGGCTTTCAGGACGCAGTCTGGAGACTAGGAGGAGAGAAGGGAAACAAAAGAGAGGAGCTATGAAGATTTTCATTCCTGTGTCTCTCACCAGCCTCCAACCCACACCTGTATTCTGAACTTGTCCCAGGAGGAACCTTCCAGAAGCAGCAGGCATACCCTGCCCAAACAACACAGAGACAGGGCGCCCCAATGCAGTTCCACTTCTGCCAGGGCCAGCCCTTTCCGGAGACCCCACCAGCAAGAGGGCTCACCAGGGAGGGCCCGGCCTGGCAGGTGGAGGCCAATGACCTCCAGGGCCCTGCTCCTGGCAGGGGGAGCCTCCTCCACGGATCCAGGCTTCCTCAGGGGCCAGGTCACACGCTGGCCTCCGAGGAACAGACAAGGGCCGACAGATGCATGTGCCCAAGCAGGGTTGGCCTCCGTGCACCTCTGCCAAGGCGTCCACCCCCGGCGGCCCCTCCCACTGTGCCCCCAGAGGCTCCAGCCCCTCTGCAGGCTCCTGGATCAACTCTCAGACTGATCCCCGCTTCCCGCAGGTGCGGGCCTTGGGACCCCAGTGACGATGGCTCCAGTTCTGCACCAACCCAAGAGCCCTCTGGGGTAACAGCCTGGGGGCCTCGGTTCTAAATACTGCCCCCCAATCATGGCCGTGTCCCACACCTGTGTCCCAACCCCTGAAGCTGCTACCCCCCAATCAGAACGTGGACATGGCATGCTGCTTGTGAGAATGGACTCTTGTTCCTCCAACCTTGAGGGACACGCGCAGCAAAAGGATGCAAGACCTGCCAGTCCCCAAGCGTGCTAGCTGCGGCAGAATGGCCGTCACCGTGGCTCCCTGACAACTGACAGGAGAGGGGGCCACCAGCTTGAATGTCACCGTGTAACTTGACTGGGTTTGGGGGTGGCTTACATGGGTGGGGTCTGAAAGGCCAAGTGGACTCCTCGGCCCTGGCCAACAGGGGCCACGGCAACTCTGTCACAGCATCACCCGCCCCGACCACCACCCAGGAAGAACAGCGTCAAAGCCAGCTCTTCCACACCACACAGCAGTGCTCCCCCTCGGACAAACTTCCGGTAGTTTGACCCTGTCCCCCTCAGACAAACTTCTGGTTCTGTATTTGTGTCTCTCTCCCCACTGGACTGGGAGCTGCCTGAGAAAGCAGTGGCGACACCCTGAGATGCATCATTGTATTTCTCTTGCATTCCACATAGCTCATAGGTATTCAACAAAATTCCCTGCTGATCAAATGAACAGAATAAATGTGGGCCAGATGCCCCCAGGCCTGTACTCTCTCCCTCTGCCTGTGGTTTGCCTCTCCTCCCAGCACAGGGCTCCTGGGCGCAGGGACACTGCCTCACACACCATTAGCCTCAGTAGTTACTGCTACTGACCAGCTGCTGAAGCAATCAAAGAAGGACCTTTGTGCAGCTACAGCTGCTTTTCAGAAAACCCTACACAGATGTAACCATCACAATCTGATAATATTGAAGCCCTTTACTGACAATGTTCTGCTTTACCAAAAGCCGCACAACACGATTCCTTTAAATGTCAAGGTCCCCTGAATAATCTCATTGACAAGAATTCCACTTATAGGCAGAGTCTGGGAATAAGCCAGGGAGACACATCCAGGCTGGGAAATGGCAAGGGTAACTTCGACATTTGTTCTAACAGCTTAGATTCATTAGGAAACATGACTCCTGGGGCCCTGTCAACACTGTACCTCCTGGCATCCAGACTGGGGTGGGCAGGAGGTCCCTAGGAGTCAGAGGGGACAGCAGGGTTATCGATCAAACTGCAAGAAGTCCTCCTAAACTTGGTCCAGATCACAGGAAGGAGCCACGTGGCTGCAGGGATGGGAAGGGGCCTGGGCACAGTCTTGCTTCGTGAGTGCTCTAAACGAGCTTGGAGGAGAAAAGAAACCCTTTGCTCATTGGGGAACTTCTGCTGCTCAGAGCGTGGAATGGGTTTGGGCATCCTTTATGGTCATTCCCCCACCCCACCCAAGGTTTTTAGGGCAACCCTGGGCAGCCGCCCCAGCAACTACTCTTCTTCCAGGGTCTGTGACAGAGAATGGTGTCTAAACTGTCATTGCCTGTAAGTGGAATTCTTGTAAATGAGATTAATCAGAAGACCTTGACATTTAAAGGAATCATGCTGTAAGGGAGGGAACAAGGAAGAAGCAAAAAAGAGGGGAGGGGATTAAACTCTGATGGTGAATGAACCAGGTCTGAATGCTGGCTCTGTCTCTCACTAGCTGTGTAAGCTCAAATAAGACACAATCTTGGTTAACTAGGTGTCTTTATCTATCAAATGGGAAGAATATTGACTTTACAGGAGGGCTGTGATGATTAAATGTGGATATAAAAGTGAAACGCGATCCAGACAGTGCTGGGCACATATTAATCTCAAATTAAAAAAAAAAAAAAAACCTTCTGTCCAGTGAGATTCTCATCAGTTCTCTCTGCTAAGTGTGAAGATCTAATGAGAAAATGTGCTGAAAGGCCCTATAAACCGTGGTGTGTCGGTCACACCTAAGGGATTACTACTGCTCCTGCAAGGTGGTCAACCCAGTCACTCAAATGGCTCTGCCAGTGGCAGCGGAGGGGATCGAGCCACCAGCCACGGAGGCACAGAAACCCCCAAGGTTTTGGTGACTGTAGGGCTTCTGGTTGTCGGCAAAGTATGCCACATGTGTTCACTTCCAACCTTCCCACAGTCCCTGGTACACACAGAAAGAAAAATGAATTTTAGAGAAAAATTCACTAAAATGGAGCGATGCACACACGCAGGAAACCGGGAACAGAACAAGGACAGAATCCAGACTTCCGACCCCACTCAAGGCCCCTTTTCTCTCAGGGGCTCAGGCCATCTCACTGAGCAGAGTATGCATCCAGACCACGTGCAGCACAGCCCGGCCCCACCGGCAGGGCCTCTGACACCAGCTGCTTCTAACCCTGGTCGTACAGACACACACCAAGATCCAGAGAGAGGTCGCAGCTGACTGGGCAGCAGGGCCTGGGCCTTCAGACTGACGGCAGCCTCTCTGCCAACAGGCTGACCTTGGCTCCAAGGGCTCCGGGGGCCGGCGGGCTGTCTCGAAATAGCACCTCTGTTGAGCCGTCGCCGGGGTCGGGTCCAAGGTGAAACACGAGCGCGACGCCCGCGTAACGAGCACGATGAGGCCCCGTGCCCGACTGGGGTCCCGGCGCGTTCCCTGAATCCTCACACCCACCCTCCTTGGCGGGCGCGCGCCTGGCCCGTCTGGCACAGGGGAAACTGAGGCTCAGACAGGGAAAGGCAGGTGCGGCGGCGGGGCGCGGCGTGCGGGCAGCGCCCGGCTCAGGCTCGCGGGCTCTCGGCCTCCCTCCCCGGGACCCCGGGGCGGGGGCCGGCCGGCGGACCTCCCGCGGGCGCGCACGTGGGGCCGAGCCCGCGGCGCCGGGCCACGCGGGGAGCCGGGCGGCCCCGGGGCAGCGAGGCGGTTGGGGTCCGGGACCTCCCCGCTCCCGGCGGCCGCTGTCTCCCCCTCACCCCGCTCCGCCTCGCGCTACTCACCCCGGGTGGGGGCTCCGGGGACGCGGGAGAAGAGGATGCGGAAGCGGAAAAGAGCGCGGCGGCGGCAGCCGCGAAGACCCCCACCTGCCCACGGCCAGCTCCGTCCACCCCGGCTGCAAGCAACCCCTCGCGGCGCGCGCCGCCTTTGTCCACCACGTCACTTCCGGGCCCCTGGGGGCGGGGCCGCGCCGGGCTCCGCCCCGCGCGCGACTTGTCCCCGCCCCCACCCCGCCTTGGGCTCCTGCCCTAACTTCCCTGCCTTGAAAGCCGCCGCGCAGAGCGCATCTCGCCTCCGGCTTGTGCACCAGCTCCTTTGGAGGCGGCTTAGAAAGAGCGTTTTGTGGGTCTTCCACTGGGTTACAAAAAAAAGGGGTTGGGGAGAGAGCCTTATTCAAGCCTTAACTCTACCCATAACAATTAACATCCTTAAAATATACAGATCCAAAAATAAATAAAGGAAAAAATACCCTTAACAGTGCCAAGGGGTTGCCACTCCAAATAAGCAGAACTAGCCCATGAAGTTTCCATTTCGAAAAGGTTGCTCTCTTCTAGGTTCCTCCCATACACAAATTCTGAATTGGTCCCTGAAGCAGCCGAGATGAACATGTGAGTTTGCAGGTAGAAGACCAAGCCTCAGTCTCCACTTCCGCCACATGCACAAAATAATTACTCATTTTTCAGTGCTCGGAGGGCTAAATCTGTGGGATATTGTGAGTTTAGCCTTCAGCCCTGTGTTTGGAGCCGGCTGTCAGAAAATAGAAACTGATTCATAATATTCGTCACAATATTCATGTATAGCATAATATTCACAATATTTATCATAATTTTTTTCCCCTAAACTGACATCCTGGCTTAGATTTACAGTGCCTCCTGGACACTGCCCACGGGAGGTGTTTAAAGTGTGTTTGCTCTAATGAAGTGAAAGCTATGGTGGGGAAGTGGGGTGCCCTGAAAAGCCCCTTGCTATTTTTTTAAAAAATATTTATTTGGCTGAACTGGGTCTTAGCTGCAGGATGTAGGCTCTTAGTTATTGCATTTGGGATCTAGTACCCTGACCAGGGATTGAACCTGGGCCCCCTGCACTGGGAGTACAGAGGTTTAGCCACTGGACTACCAGGGAAGTCCCCTGACCTGCTATTGAGTCCCCATATCTGTCCATATTTTGTAGCATCTTCCCTTCAGTTCAGTTCAGTTGCTCAGTCATGTCTGATTCTTTGCCAACCCATGGACAGCAGTATGCCAGGCCTCCCTGTCCATCACCAACTTCTGGAGTTTACTCAAACTCATGTCCATTGAGTCAGTGATCCCATCTAACCATCTCATCCTCTATTTTCCCCTTCTCCCACCTTCAATCTTTCCCAGCATCAGGGTCTTTTCCAATGAGTCAGTTCATCACATCAGGTGGCCAAAATATTGGAGTTTCAGCTTCAGCATCAGTCCTTCCAATGAATATTCAGGACTGATTTCCTTCAGGATGTACTGGTTGGATCTCCTTGCAGTCCAAGGGACTCTCAAGAGTCTTCTCCAACACCACAGTTCAAAAGCATCAA
Source organism: Antilocapra americana (assembly GCA_007570785.1). Classification (NCBI taxonomy): domain Eukaryota; kingdom Metazoa; phylum Chordata; class Mammalia; order Artiodactyla; family Antilocapridae; genus Antilocapra; species Antilocapra americana. The sequence continues at coordinate 6,012,068 of ML660779.1, read as the reverse complement.
TTCTTCAGTGCTCACCTTTCTTTATAGTAGCTCTCACATCCATACATGATTCCCTAGGGCATTCCAGTTAAGATTTGGTTCCCTGGCCTGCGGCCCCTCTTCCAAACTTCATTTTCCACACCTCTACAGCAAGAGGATAAATCTTGGGCAGCCTCAATCAGGAAGTTTCTATAATCTTTGCGGGTGTGGCTCTGAGTCTAGATCTTTTAGGGGTGCCTAAAAATCTACCTCTTACCTTTTTTTAATTTTTTTTTTTCGTGTCCATGGAAGACAAAGTCCCTTCCCTGCATCTGGACTCCAAGATTTTTCCAGGTCTGGCTGGGCCACTGATCTCCAAAGCCTCTCGATTCACTGAATTCCCAAGCTTCGTATGTGGTAGATACTCAATAAATGTCTGCAGCATGCATGGGCCGGAGGGTTCCTTAGAAATTACCTAGGTAGTCTGGTGTTCCTCATTCATTTTCTAAAAATTTACATACCCTTAGAATAAATAGAAAAAATTTCTCATCCTCCCTACTCAATATTCCAACTTCCCAAGAAGGATGCTCTTCCATCCCTGGTTTAGGAGTCTTTGCAGAAATACATTACAATGGGATTTCTCTGGTGGTCAAGGGGTTAGGAATCTGCCTTGCAGTGCAGGGGACATGAGTTCAATCCCTGGTTGGGGAACTAAGATCCCACATGCTGAGGAGAAAAATGACCCTGTGTGCCCCGGTTGGAGGGTCCCTAAGTCACAGCAAGTCACAACAGAAGATGGTACATGACAATAAGAGATCTTGCTTGAGGCGATGGAGAGCTGGAGCTCCACAAGCAAGACCTAACAGAGCCAAATAAGTAACTAAAAAAAGAAAAAAAAAAAAAGATATCCCTTACATTGTCTGGGATTCCTCCTCCAGAAAGACATCTTGTAATGTGAATTCAAAGTCATCTTTTTTCCATTTTCAAATTGTAAAATCCTACCAGGCCAGTGAAATCACTGCCCAAACTACCCTTATTCCTCACTCTAAGTTTTATAATACAAGCTGCCTCCCTGCTCCCTCCCAACCAAAAGTCACAGATGGAGCCCAACGGAGCCCTGAGAAAGAGAGGCAACCAGCATCACACAGCATGCAGAAGCTGAGCGCAGGCTCAAAGCTGGTTCTTGCAGCTTCCAGGCCCACCGCATTCTTACTGCCCAGACGTCCAAGTTCTAACTCCAGAGCCACCCCAGCCCAAACCTGACCCACCTGAGCCTCCCAGGTCCAGAGGGGAGCCTTGGGCCTGGTTGCCCTGGCAGGGAGCCCCACGCCCCTTTGTGACTGCAGCCTTGACATCCTGAGCGCGACAGCCCCTCCCCCTGCCCTCCCCCGCACCAGCCTCAGCGCCCACTTGGCCCTGAGTGCCAGGCAGGTCACAATCACTCTGGGAAGGCATGGAGGCGGCAGGGAGGGGCCAGCAGAGCGACCAGGCCGGGAAGATGGGCTCTCCCCAGGACCAGCCCACCTGTTAGGGGGCTCTAAACTCAGGGGCCCGACTCTGGCCCCACCCCCCAAAGCCCCACTAGGGTGAGTGTGACACTCGCAGCTGGTCAGTGCACGTGTGCGTGGGTGCATGCTCAGTCACGTCTGACTCTTTGCGACCCCCACGGACTGCAGCCCGCCAGGCTCCTCTGTCCATGGGATTCTCCTTGTAAGAATACTGGAATGGGTTGCTGATTCCTCCTCCAGGGGGTCTTCCTGACCCAGGGATCGAACCTGAGTTTCCTGCTTGGCAGGCGGATTCTTAACCACGGTGCCACCTGGGAAGCCAGTTCAGAGCTGACAGCAATCTGGGGAGTGGGGTGTGGTAGGGAGGAAGCAGGCTCAGATCCCAGTGTCAGAAGCTGGGGCAGGGGGTTGGGGATCTGGGGCTCTGTCTCCAAAGGGGAAGTTTGTTAAAAAAAAAAAATACGTGTCTTGGCCTGACCCAGACCCAATGAATCAGATCCTGGGGCATCTGTATTTTCAAGAAGCTCCCACCCAAGGGACTCTGGGGCTCCAGCAGGAATGGGAAACTGCAGGGCATGCCACCCCTTTAAGCTGGTTCCAGTTTTCCCAATTCCTACCTGAGAGCTAGTTACAGTAGAGCAAGTTGAACACTCCAGGTTAAGTGCTTTCCACATGGTGCTGTTTCATTCTCCCAAAGGAGCAGGCCCTGGGTTATCCCCATTCTACAGATGAGGGCACTGAGAGCAATTAACTGGCTTGCACAAGAGTACAGCTAATAAGAATGGCAGTGAAAGTCGCTTAGTCCTGTCTGACTCTTTACGGGCCCCATGGACTGTAGAGCCTGCCAGGCTTCTTCTCTGTCCCTGGACTTCTCCAGGCAAGAATACTGGAGTGGGTAGCCCTTCCCTTCTCCAGGGGATCGTCCCGACAGAGGGATGGAACCCAGGTCTCCCCCATTGCAGGCGGATTCTTGACTGTCTGAGCCACGAGGGAAGCCCCAGTATGTTATGGAGCTGAGACTAAATCCTAAATAATAATTTTAAAATAATAATAGCAGTTAGGCTTTGTTAAGCACGTACAACGTACCTGGCATTATTCTAAGCTATTTACACCTGCTGGCTCATTTAAACGTCACAGCAACTTGAGAAGGTGAGTACTCTCACCGTCACCGTTTTTTCAGGTGAGGAAACAGAGGATCGGGGCTCTCTAGCCTGAAGCCACTTTTACTGTCTGGCGGGCCAGTGGTGGTACCCCCCGAACCACACTGCCGCGCTCTGGGCGCTATGGCCTGGGGGGCTGGTCCACGCCCTCCTCTCCACTTCCCACGGCACGCCCCCCTCCGCCCCCAACTGGCGTGAGGATGCCCTGAGCTGAGCGCAGGACCAGATATGCCCCGGCGTCGCCCCAGCTCCTGGGCCCAGCAGGTGGCGCCCGAGGGGCTCTCCGGCGGTGGCGATCGCCGGCGCAGAGACCCGCTGCTGCCCAGACTGCTGGCGCCCGAGCTCCGAGCAGCCTCGGGCGCGGGGGTATCCGGGGGCTCGAGGGCCTCGGAGAGCGGCGCCGAGTGGTGGCAGGCCCCCGCGTGTGAGTGCCTGCACTCCGATCCCGGGCTGGGCTTCAGGCGCTCCCGGTCCCGCCTGCCCGTCCTGCCCACCGTGGCCCAGCGGCCGGCGAGAAGCCGGACAGCGCTGAGGTCGCTGCAGCTGCCGCCCCTGTTCTTGGCCGGCGAGCCCCCCGAATCGGCGCCCGCAAGGCCCGAGCTCGGACAGCGCGAGGACCTTCGCAGGGGCTCGGCCAAGAAGACCTCCGATTCCTTGGGCTCCCACCTAGGAGCAGTTCTCTCGGGCGGGCTCCGCCAGTTCCTGCGACAGTTCAGGCCTGAGTCTGCGGAACGGCTCCTCCCACCAAGTGAGGCCCCTACGGCCCCCCAGGGGGCGGGGCAAGGCGAGGCTGCGTCATTTCCGGGGGCGCGGGTGGTCCGGGTGGGGGTCACTCCAACTGGCCTAGAAGGATGCTTGTGTTAGTGAAGTAGGGCTGCAGAATCCTGACAGCCACCGCTTGAGGGCGTGTCTGCCATTGTACAGATGAATAAACTGAGGCCCAAGGCCATGCAACCAGGAAGACCGTCCCCAAGCGAAGGCTCATAACTCTTTCCCCTTCATCCTGCCCGCCCCCCCAGCACCCTCAGCATCTAAACATCAAAGGGATCCTGCGTCAGAGTTCAACGGAAATCCTCGTCTGTGTTCCAGCTCCCACTTCCTCCCAGACCTTGGGTAAGCGTCAGTGACCTCTTCGTGGGGACAGGGTTATCATCAACGCTCTGACCGTGGAGGACCCTGATCACTCATATCAGGTGTGGCCTGTTTGTTTTCAAGGGGCCAGTCATCCTACCTCAAGAATAGCCTTAAGAAGATTTTGCTTCATCAGATACCTGCCCTGGGGCCCTTGAGTAGAGATTACCAGTTCACCACGGTCAAGGCCAATCAGTGAGTTATGGGAGGGTAGAGGGGTGGGGAGAAAGAACATTTCTTTCCTGCCTTTTCAAAATTTATCCGTCAGTCCACCTGTTCATCCATCTATATGTCTATCCATGAATCAGGTCTTCTCCCAACCTATTTAAGGATCATCCATCAACATCTATGAATCCATCCACCCATTCATTAATCAGGTCTTTTACCCACACATTTATAATTCGTTGATGAATCCACTCATAGAGTCATTCTCTGATTCGCCCATCCACCATTGCATACATCTATGAACCAGGTATTTTACAGTCTATTCATGAATCTCTCCATCTATCCATCCAGTCAAGAATCAGGTCTCCTGTTGATTCATTAATCCATCTCTCCAGCCAGTCAGCCAGCCAGTCATCCAGCTATTCACAAACTCCCACAATTCTATCCACCTATCCATGAAGTCAATGATAGATCATCTACCAATCCTTCCGTCCACTTGTAAATCCAGGATACTATCCATCACTAATCTAATCATGAAGCCATGTACCAGTCTACATCAGTTCAGTTCAGTTTAGTTGCTCTGTCGTGTCTGACTCTTTGTGACCCCATGAACCGCAGCACGCCAGGCCTCCCTGTCCATCACCAACTCCTTGATTTTACCCAAACTCATGTCCGTTGAGTCAGTGATGCCATCCAGCCATCTCATCCTCTGTCATCCCCTTCTCCTCCTGCCTTCAATCTTTCCCAGCATCAGGGTCTTTTCAAATGAGTCAGCTCTTCACATCAGATGGCTAAAGTATTGCAATTTCAGCTCTAACATCAGTCCTTCCAATGAGCACCCAGGACTGATCTCCTTTAGGATGGACTGGTTGGATCTCCTTGCTGTCCAAGGGACGCTTAAGAGTCTTCTCCAACACTACAGTTCAAAAGCATCAATTCTTCGGCACTCAGCTTTCTGTATAGTCCAACTCTCACATCCATACATGACCACTGGAAAAACCATAGCCTTGACCAGATGGACCTTTGTTGACAAAGTAATGTCTCTGCTTTTTAACATGCTATCTAGGTTGGTCATAACTTTCCTTCCAAGGAGTAAGCGTCTTTTAATTTCATGGCTGCAGTCACCATCTGCAGTGATTTTGGAGCCCCCCAAAATAAAGTTAGCCACTGTTTCCCCATCTGTTTGCCATGAGATGATGGGACCAGATGCCATGATTTAGTTTTCTGAATGTTGAGCTTTAAGCCAACCTTTTCACTCTCCTCTTTCACTTTCATCAAGAGGCTCTTTAGTTCTTCTTCACTTTCTGCCATAAGGGTGGTGTCATCTGCATATCGGAGGTTGTTGATATTTCTCCCAGCAGTCTTAATTCCAGTTTGTGCTTTATCCAGCCCATCGTTTCTCATGATGTACTCTGCATATAAGTTAAATAAGCAGGGTGACAATATATAGTCTTGACGTACTCCTTTCCCTATTTGGAACCAGTCTGCTGTTCCATGTCCAGTTCTACCTGTCGCTTCCTGACCTGCATGCAGGTTTCTCAGGAGGCAGGTCAGGTGGTCTGGTGTGCCCATCTCATCTACATAATCATTCATCCACCCATGCATCCATATGTCTACCTGTCCTCCTAAGATCCAAACATTTTATTAAGACCTTTTTGGGAATTCCCTGGTAGTCCAGTGGTTAGGACTCAACACTTTGACTTCTGTGGCCTGGAGTCTATCCCTGGTTGGGGAACTAAGGTCCTGTAAGCCGAGTGGTGGGCCAAATAAAAAAGACCTTTTCACTGATTCATCCATCAGTCCATCCCACCCACCCATCCACCCACCGACCCATTCTTTCACCCACCTGCCAGTCATCCTTCCATTTATTCCTCTAACTTTGATTCACTTTTGCTATATGTCAAGGGAGAAGGATTTGGCAACCCACTCCAGTATTCTTGCCTGGAGAATCCCATGGACAGAGGAGCCTGGTGGGCTACAGTCTATGGGGTCACAGAGAGCTGGCCATGACTGAGCGACTGAGCACAGCACATATGTCAAATATTGGGGGAAATAAAATAAAGAATGGAAGTAGGAAGAGCCTGGGCACTAGAACTTAGCTGGACTTGGATGCAATAGCTCTAAGGGAGGGAGAAAATAATGCAGAAGTTGTTCCTCCTGCTTAGCCAAGGACGAAAGATGAAGGGCATCATCCATGACTTTAAAGCCCAGGGGCAGTACGTACGCTAGACATGCCATTCCTTCTCATCCTGGGCCCATGGCAGGCATTACTAATTGAACACAGTACTTTTCCCCCACTGAGCCTCAGAACCCTTCTTGACTCAGTGCTCCAGGAAGACACCGCCTATGGATACGCACCACTGTTGCATAACTAGGTCCCAATGCATGTGGCCGACACCGTCTTGGTCACATCCTGGCTGTCTGGCTCTTTAAGGAACTCATGAAAAGTGGCCTCTCTGTGTCCACATGGACATAAAGACGTGGTCAGATAAACGGAGACAGGTATATCCATAGGCATGTACTTAAGATTGAACATGGCCTTCTGAATAATAGAGCCGTGGAAGGATCAAGCACACCCCCCTGAATAACAATAAATGTAATAACCACAGGCCCCTTTTACTGAGCCCAGACCCCTGGCCAGGCTCCATACTAGCTGCCTCACATTTTGTCTGATACTCACCAAACTCTTAGCGCACTGTAACGGGGTGCTAGTGTAAAGAAGCCGCCTATCAATGCAGGTTAGACGAGGGAGACCACGAGTTTGATCCCTGGGTCAGGAAGATCCCCTGGAGTAGGGCACAGCAACCCACTCCAGTATTCTTGCCTGGAGAATCCCATGGACAGAGGAGCCTGGAGGACTATAGTTCATAGGGTCTCAAAAGAGTCTGACACGACTGAAGAGACTTAGCAGGCGCTCATGCAGGCTCTTATAAGGATGTTGTTATCCTGCCCACAATGTACAGTACATAATTTAAAGGAGAGATCTGCTGGTCATCTGCCCCATGTCACAGGACCGGGATGGGTCATAGTTGAAATTGACGGCCATGAGAACAGTTCTCAGAGATGTTTACTCTTGGCCCTGCAGACCCTGGGGTGTGGGGGGTGCTTTTCAATCTCTTTCACGTCTTCCCAGCCCTGTACTGTGGGCACAATGATCCCATTTTACAGACAAAGAAACTGAGGCTCTAGAGTTAGAATAGAAACCCAGGGACCACCCGACTCCTGAGTTCATATCCTTCTTCTCTCTGCTGAATTGCTTGATATACAAGAGCGCCCACTCTGGAACGAGGACCCAGAGCCCAGTCCCATCCCTGACCAGCTGTGCAATCTTGGGAGTCTGGAGGTCCCTGGGTTTTCTCATTGGTAAACTGGGAATAATAATTGTGTTTCACAGGGTTGTGTGGGTTTGGTGGGCTGATGCCTGTTACATGCTTGATCCATTGTTTTGGGGGGCAGGAAGTGCTCAGGAGGGACCCGCTCTGATGGTCAGGATCCCACAGAGAGCTCTGGTGGAGGTGCGTGTTGCCTGGGTGGCATGGAGGCTGGCAGCTGAGCCCCTCTGGTCTCTCTCACCAGGCCCCAGGCTACACAGGCCCCCAAGCTCAAGGCTGTGCTCACCCACAACTCCTTGGGGGAAGGCTCAGGGCACCGCAGGCGATGCTGCCCTTTCCGAGTGCGATTCGCTGATGAGACGCTGCAGGACACAGCCCTCCGTTACTGGGAACGCAGCTGTGCTGGTGAGCAGACAGGAGGGGGAGCCCCGGGACTCCAGAAAGTTCCAGCCTGAAACCTGGCAGCAGAGGCTGGGCCCTGGTACTGCAAAGGCCAAGAGGCCACTGACCCCACAGAGGAGGCCCCTGAACTGGCCTTTCTGGGGGCTCTTAGGGTGACCTTCAAGGACCGTGTAGAGGGTGTGAGGTCCAGCAGAGGTGGCTCAAGGCAGATGGTGCCAGGGAGCAGCTGGGCCCAGAGAACAGGGTCTGCCCAGGCCTGGTCACCACGGAAGGATTGCTCACTACCAAGGGTTCCCACATGCTGTATCCTTTGCCCACCTTGGAACCCCGACCCACAGCCTACAGACCCCGCATCTGGCCTCCAGGGGCTGGAGAAAGTGGGAACATAGACACCCGAAGCTTTTCCCAGAGCCATGAAGGCAGACCTCAGGGGCCTGGCTGGGGAGGTGTCCAGAAAGTTCTAGAAGATCACACCTCTGCAGGAGGCTGGCACTGCCTGGTCCAGCAAGGAAGCTTGGAACAGACTCTCAGTCCCGGGTTCCCAAGGAGAACTTTGCTTTCCGCTCTGTGGGTGCGGGTGTGGTCGTATCAGTGCTGGCAGTTTCTAGTGTTTTCTGAAGTTGGTGTCACAGGAGGGAAGCAGGAAGAATACACATCCTCGCTCTAGTATGACCCTTCCCAAGGCCCTTTCCCCATCTGCCTGGCCCTTTCTCTTCTCAGGATCCAGCAATCCAACAGCCTTATCTATTTACTAAGCACCAACTGCGTGCGCTTTCAGAGAGCAGCTGCTCCAAAGCCTTGCTGGGGGTTGTTATTGTTCGGTTGCTTAGTCGTGTCTGGCTCTTTGTGACCCCATGGACAGCAGCATGCCAGGCTTCCCTGGCCCTCCCCAACTCCCAGAGCTTGCTCAAATTCTCCATTGATTGAGTCGATGATGCCATCTGACCACCTCATCCTCTGTCACCCCCTTCTCCTCCTGCCCTCGCTGGGGGTAAAGTCCTCAATATCCAGGACCTTGGCTGATTCAGGAGGAGCCCGACCCAGCCCCCTCAGGATCACAGGAAGTTGGAGGTGGAAGCTGAAATTTTGCCCAGCTTTGTTTGATGGGGGAAGCCAAGGCCCCAAGAGAAGATGACAAGCAGCTGAGAAGTCAGAGTCTACCCCAGCCACTGCTGGGAATCCCAGGAAAGGGAGGAGGGCCTGGAGAAAGTTTCTTGGGAATGGCAGCTGGCCGGCATGGGAGACACTTCCTTGGCAGCTGCTGGGCACAGAGGCTGTGGCCATCCCCTTGGGGCACCAGAGTGGGGATTTCAGGCTTCCTGACCAGCCAGAGGTGGCAAGAATACACAGAAGAACTGTACAGAAAAGATCTTCATGACCCAGATAACCATGATGGTGTGATCACTCACCTAGAGCCAGACATCCTGGAATGTGAAGTCAAGTGGGCCTTAGGAAGCATCATTACAAACAAAGCTAGTGGAGGTGATGGAATTCCAGTTGAGCTATCTCAAATCTTAAAAGATGATGCTGTGAAAGTGCTGCACTCAATATGCCAGCAAATATGGAAAACTCAGCAGTGGCCACAAGACTGGAAAAGGTCAGTTTTCATTCCAATCCCAAAGAAAGGCAATGCCAAAGAATGCTCAAACTACCGCACAATTGTATTCGTCTCACACGCTAGTAAAGTAATGCTTAAAATTCTCCAAGCCAGGCTTCAGCAATACATGAACCGTGAACTTCCAGGTATTCAAGCTGGTTTTAGAAAAGGCAGAAGAACCAGAGGTCAAATTGCCGACATCCGCTGGATCATCGAAAAAGCAAGAGAGTTCTAGAAAAACATCTATTTGTTCTTTATTGACTATGCCAAAGCATTTGACTGGTGGATCACAATAAACTGTGGACAATTCTGAAAAAGACAGGAATACCAGACCACCTGACCTGCAGTTAGAACTGGACTTGAAACAACAGACTGGTTCCAAATAGGAAAAGGAGTGCATCAAGGCTGTATATTGTCACCCTGCTCATTTAACTTATATTCAGAGTACATCATGAGAAATGCTGGGCTGGGTGAAGCACAAGCTGGAATCAAGATTGCTGGGAGAAATATCAATAACCTCAGATATGCAGATGACACCACCCTATGGCAGAAAATGAAGAGGAACTAAAAAGCCTCTTGGTGAAAGTGAAAGAGGAGAGTGAAAAGGTTGGCTTAAAGCTCAATACTCAAAAAACTAAGATCATGGCATCTGGTTACATCACCTCATGGCAAATAGATGGGGAAACATTTGCTGACTTTACTTTTGGGGGCTCCAAAATCACTGCAGTTGGTGATTGCAGCCATGAAATTAAAAGACGCTTACTCCTTGAAAGGAAAGTTATGACCAACCTAGATAGCATATTTAAAAGCAGAGACATTACTTTGCCAACAAAGGTCCATCTAGTCAAGGCTATGGCTTTTCCAGAAGTCATGTATGGATGTGAGAGTTGGACTATACAGAAAGCTGAGTGCCGAAGAATTGCTTTTAAACTGTGGTGTTGGAGAAGACTCTTGAGAGTCCCTTGGACTGCAAGGAGATCCAACCAGTCCATCCTAAAGGAGATCAGTCCTGGGTGTTCATTGGAGGGTCTGATGTTGAAGCTGAAATGCCAGTACTTTGGCCACCTCATGCGAAGAGCTGACTCATTTGAAAAGACCCTGATGCTGGAAAAGATTGAGAGCAGGAGGAGAAGGGGTAAACAGAGGATGAGATGGTTGGATGGTATCACTGACTCAATGGACATGAATTTGGGTGGGCTCCGAGAGTTGGTGATGGACAGGGAGGCCTGGCGTGCTGCAGGTCATCGGGTTGCAAAAAGTAAGACACGACTGAGAGACTGAACTGAACTGAACTGAACTGACCAGCCAGAGGGGCAGCTGTTGGGCAGGAAAGCCTCCAACCCTGTAGGATTCTCAGCATCATCGCCTGGATTCCCTGGTGGGGCCACTGGCCTTCCCATGGTGGGAAAGGGGGCCTTTTGGGGGCTGGAGCAGGAGAGGGTATGTGGGGAGAGGATGGGGGTGATGCAGAGCTTGGATAAGAAAGGTAGAAACAGTCATGCAGGATAGTTTTAAAACCGGAGACTTCTCTGGAGGCAGCCAGAAGGCGCTGGGGAGCCTTGGGTTGCCATGGAGACAGGGCTCTGCCTGCCACAGGGAAGACGGGGGAGGGTAGGGTACAGGTGGCCCCGCCCAGGGAAGAGATCTCACCCATGCGTCCTCTCCTTCAGTCCGGCAGGGCATCTTCGAGAGCAGGACAGCCAACCCCCGGTCGACAGCATCAGATCGGGTGTTCAGGAGTGTCGGGAAATGGCTGGAGAGCTTGCCCAAAGCCCTGTACCCGAGGGCCAAGGAGGAGACCGCGGCCAGCTCCTTCGGCTGCGACTTCCCTGGCCTGTGAGGCTCCTCACCCTGTAAACGTCCCTGTCCAGTGGTGGTCTGGGCCCTGGAGGGTCCTGCCAGCCACGCGTGGACCTGGGACTCAGGGTCCATACAACTCACGGGCTCCTGTCCCCCTCAGGTCCACCCTGGAGCCGAAAGGCCACCTCTCTGAGGACACTCCCATGAACAGCAGCCTGCCCTTCATCCCCAGGGCCACCGCCCAGAGGCAACGGGGGGACCTCAAAACCTTCCTGGAGCAGGCGGGCAAATCACCCTCTTCCTGGAGCCAGAAGCTGGTGAGCACCTGCCGGTGGCCAGCCACCTGGAGCACCCTGCCTGGGGGCAGGATGCCCAGTGGGGTGGCTTGGTCTCTGGGTAAAGCCTCTATATGCCTGGCTAAGGGGCAGGCTTTCAGGCTGGACTGCCTGAGGTCAGATTCCAGCTCCTACCCTGCTCTGGGCTGGGGGCTTTTTATGTCAGTTTCTGCATCTGTAAAGTGGGGCCGACCGCAGTGTCTGCCCACTTGGGGCTGCGGTGTAGAACTCCCCGGGCCCAGGAAACCCCATCTCCTGCCCAGAGGCCCCTGAAAATGGCCCTCCTTCTCGCTCTAGGAGTCCTTCCTGCCCAACTTGGTGTTGCACACGGTCCTGAAACGAGGCCACCCTAAGGGGTACCAGCTCCTCCTGCCCTCAGCATCGCATCGCGCCCAGAGGTGAATGGTCACTGGTGCCCAAGCCCAGGCATAAGCATGGGTGAGGGGTGAGGAGAGGCCTTCCCTGACCCACAAATAAACGCGCATCCCAGGTGGCTGGTACCTGCTGCTGGGTCTCACCCTACAAACCTCTCCGGGTGCCTGGTTGTTAGCCTTCGGGGGTCCTGGACCAGGGGATACAGAAGGGGTAGGGTCACAGAAGATGAGGAAGTGAGGCATCTTTAGGGGTCAGGCTTGTTCCAAGTGAACCATTCTGGGAAGTGGGAGACCCTGCCATACACCTCCAACCTGGGACCAAGCCTCTGTCAACCTAGATCAGCCCACATCTGAAACAGGCACCTGCTCTGAACCACGCCCCCCAGCCTCCATCTCTGACTGGAATCAAAGAGACAACTCTACACATGAACATCACCAGACAGTCAATACCGAAATCAGACTGATTATATTCTTTGCAGTCGAAGATAGAGAAGCTCTATACAGTCAGCAAAAATAAGACCAGAAGCTGACTGTGTCTCAGATCATGAACTCCTTATGGCAAAATTCAGACCTCAATTGAAGAAAGTAAGGAAAACCACTGAACCATTCAGGAATGACCTAAATCAAATCCCCTACAATTATGCAGTGGAAGTAACAAATAGATTCCAGGGATTAGATCTGATAGATTATCTGAAGAACTGTGGATGACGGTTTGTAACATTGTACAGGAGGCTGTGATCAAAATGATGCCCAAGAAAAAGAAATGCAAAAAGGCAAAATGGTTGTCTGAGGAGACCTTACAAATAGCTGAGAAAAGAAGAGAAGCGAAAGGCAAAGGAGAAATGGAAAGATATATCCATCTGAATGCAGAGTTCCAAAGAATAGCAAGGAGAGATAAGAAAGCCTTCCTAAGTGATCAATGCAAAGAAATAGAGGAAAACAATAGAATGGGAAAGACTAGAGATCTCTTAAGAAAATGAGAGATACCAAGGGAACATTTCATGCAAAGATGGGCACAATAAAGAAATGCTATGGACCTAACAGAAGCAGAAGATATGAAGAAGAGGTGGCAAGAATACACAGAAGAACTGTACAAAAAAGATCTTCATGACCCAGATGACCACGATGGTGTGATCACTCAGCTAGAGCCAGACATCCTGGAATGCAAAGTCAAGTGGGCCTTAGGAAGCTTCACTATGAACAAGGCTAGTGGAGGTGATGGAATTCCAGTGGAGCTATTTCAAATCTTAAAGGATGATGCTGTGAAAGTGCTGCACTCAACATGTCGGCAAACTTGGAAAACTCAGCAGTGGCCACAGGACTGGAAAAGGTCAGTTTTCATTCCAATCCCAAAGAAAGGCAATGCCAAAGAGTGCTCAAACTACCGCACGATTGCACTCATCTCACACACTAGCAAAGTAATGCTCAAAATTCTCTAAGATAGGCTTCAAAAGTACATTAACCAAGAACTTTTAGATGTTCAAGTTGGACTTAGAAAAGGCAGAGGAACCAGTGATCACATTGCCAACATCCGTTGGATCATAGAAAAAGCAAGAGAATTCCAGAAAAACATCTGCTTTATTGACTACACTAAAGCCTTTGATTGTATGAATCACAACAAACTCTAGAAAATTCTTAAAGAGATGGGAATACCAGACCTCCTTACCTGCCACCTGGGAAATCTGTATGCAGGTCAAGAAGCAACAGTCAAAACTGTTCAGAACTGAGAAGGGAATACGTGAAGGCTGTATATTGTCACCCTGCTTATTTAACTTATATGCAGAGTACATCATGTGAAATGCTGGGCTGGATGAAGCACAAGCTGGAATCAAAGACTGCCAGGAGAAATATCAATAACCTCAGATATACAGATGACACCACCCTCATGGCAGAAAGTGAAGTGAAGTCAGTTAGTCATGTCTGACTCTTTGCGACTCCATGCACTGTAGCCCACCAGGCTCCTCAGTCCATGGAATTTTCCAAGCAAGAATACTGGAGTGGGTTGCCATTTCCTTCTCCAGCTTCAGGATAAGGGGCTTGCTAAGCGCTGCGGGCAGAAAGTGAAGAGGAACTAAAGAGCCTCTTGATGAAAGTGAAGGAGGAGAGTGAAAAAACTGGCTTAAAACTCAACATTCAAAAAAACTAAGGTCATGGCATCCAGTCCCATCATTTCATGACAAATAGATGGGAAAACAATGGAAACAGATTTTATTTTCTTGGGCTTCAGAATCACTGCAGATGGTGACTGTAGCCATCAAGTTAAAAGACGCTTGCTTTTTGGAAGAAAAGCTATGACAAACCTAGAAGCATATTAAAAATCGGAGACATTACTTTACTGACAAAGGTCTGTATCGTCAAAGGGCTGTATCGTCAAAGGTCTGTATCGTCAAAGCTGTGGTTTTTCCAGTAGTCAGTTGGATCATAAAGAAAGCTGAGCGCCAAAGAATTGATGCTTTTGAACTGTGGTGTTGGAGAAGACTCTTGAGAGTCCCTTGGACTGCAAGGAGATCCAACCAGTCCATCTTAAAGGAGATCAGTCCTGAATATTCATTAGAAGGACTGATGCTGAAGCTGAAACTCCAATACTTTGGCCACATGATGCGAAGAACTGACTCATTGGAAAAGACCCTGATGCTGGGAAAGATTGAAGGCAGGAGGAGGAGGGGACGACAGAGGATGAGATGGTTGGATGAAATGGTCCATCAACAACTTGATGGACATGAGTTTGAGCAAGCTCAGAGAGTTGGTGATGAATAGGGAAGCCTGGTTCTGCAGTCCGTGGGGTCGCAGAGTTGGAGACAACTGAGCGACTGAATGGAAAGCCTGCTTGTGGAACTCCCTGGTAGGGTAAGGGTGTGCAGACTGTGGCGGAAGGGAGACGCGTTCGTCTTCTGTGTTCCCCAGGCCAGGTTTTCACCATCTGGTCCCCGGAGGGCAAACATCTGGGTGGGCAGGGGCCAGATGTTTCTCTCCTAGTTGGGGCAGGGGTGGTACCGAGAGTGGGGGAGCATTTGGAGTCACATCAGGAGATGGTGAAAGATAAGGTGTCAGGGACTGCCTAGAGTGCTCCTGACGCCGCACTGACCCAGCAGCACCACCTTCTTCTGCCTGTATGCCAGGTTTGGCCCTGCCACACACCTGCGTGCCGATGCTGGGCAGAATTCAGCCCCCTCCCCTTCCTGAAGCCCCGCTGCGGCGCGAAACCCTCGACTAGGCCAGCGTCCCAATCTCTTTCGCCACCTCCTGGCCACCAAGGAAGCAGCCTCGGACCCCACACCCAGTGGGGTGCACTGCTGAAGAGGAAGGGATGGAGTTTGGGCCAGCTGGGCCATGGGGATCTTGGGACCAGGTCGGGTTGTGCATGGGGAGGGCGCTGGGTTGTTTTTTTTTTTTTTAATTAATTTATTTTTTATTGAAGGATAATTGCTTTACAGAATTTTGTTGTTTTCTGTCAAACTTCAACATGAATCAGCTGTAGGTATATATCTATCCCCTCCCTTTTGAACCTTCCTCCCATCTCCCTCCCCATCCCACCCCTCTAGATTGATACAGAGCCCCTGTTTGAGTTTCCAGAGCCAGACAGCAAATTCCCCGTTGGCTATCTTACATATGGTAATGGAAGTTGAGGGCACTGTTTTGAAGGAAGGCTTTGCCTGCACAAAAGGGTCAGTTCAGGTCAGTTCAGAGGGATTCCCTGGTGGCTCATCTTTACCAGATTTTCCCCAGTAAAGCATCTGCCAGCAATGTGGGAGACCCGGATTCGATCCCTGGGTCGGGAAGATCCCCTGGAGAAGGAAATGGCAATCCACTCCAGTACTCTTGCCTAGAAAATTCCATGGATGGAGGAGCCTGGTGGGCTACAGTTCATGGGGTCACAAAGAGTCAGACATGACTGAGTGACTTCACTCATTCAGTTCAGTTCAGTCGCTCAGTCGTGTCCAACTCTGCGACCCCATGGAATGCAGCTTGCCAGGCCTCCCTACTCCTGGAGTTTACTCAGACTCATGTCCATTGAGTCGGTGATGCCATCCAACCATCTCATCCTCTGTTGTCCCCTTCTCCTCCTGCCTTCTAGCTTTCCCAGCATCAGAGTCTTTTCCAATGAGTCAGCTCTTCGCATCAGGTGGCCAAAGTACTGGAGTTTCAGCTTCAGCATCAGTCCTTCCAATGAGTATTCAGGACTGATTTCCTTTAGGATGGACTCGTTGGATCTCCTTGCAGTCCAGGGGACTCTCAAGTCACGGATCTACAAACTCCATGGGGGCTGGGACTGGAGGGGGATTGCAGTCCCTGGGATGACTTACTCTCTCCCACCTCCCCTTTCTGACTTGCACGCCCTCCCACTCCACCAGCAGTAGTTCTGTTTCCTGGAGAGCCTGCGAGTCCAGGAGGAGGCTTGCTTCTACTGCACCTCCTCCTCTTGGCCTTTGCGCAGGCCAAGCTCACCGGCTCCGAGCCTCAGTGTACCCCCGCAGAGCCGCCGCGGACCCCCAAGGAGGCCATCGGATGCAGCGCCGCTCCGTGCCCACGCGGGGGCAGTGTTGGCCTGGCTTTGGCGCCGCCCGGCGCGGCCGAAACTTCTCAGCCTCTTGCTCAAGGGTCGGAAACTTTTCCCCTCGCGCGGCGCCGGCGCCTGGCGTCCTGCCTCCTGCGCGAGCTCTCCGCGCCGGGCCGTGGACGGGGACCCCGGGGGATGCTCCTAATCCCCCCCCCCAACGGCTCTTTCTCGCTTTTTGTCGTTAAAGCAGAAAATCTGCTTAAGCTTGCAACAGCGCGGTCAGCCGCGAGCACTGGAGATGGAGTCCCGCGTGCAGCTCATGGGGGCGGGAGTCGGGGTGTCGGGGCCCCGCAGAGCGGGGCGGCGGGGACCCGGCGGGCGGCCACGCGGCGTGCTGCAGCCCGGCTTGTCGGGGACCCCTCCGCTCCTCGCCCCCGCCCCGCCCCGCCCCGCATCCCTTTAGCTCGCATCCCCCAGGACCCCCACCCCAGCCCTCCATTTCTTCCTTCCCTCTCCGCGTTCTCGTCCTCTCTCCTGTCTCCGTCCTCGACAGACACGGATTCTGTGTCAAGAGGACCTTGAGCGGCGGCCCTCAGCCTCCCCTCCCGCCACTCCGAGCAGAAGCGCAGGGACACACGGGGACAGCGAGGACTGGCGCCTGCGCGCGCGCACACACACATGCACAGACACATCACACACACAGGCACCACATCCCATGACCCGCACCCCACGTAACAGAGAACACCCACATACCCTCCCACAGTGGGGGTCTGCCAGCGACCGCACCCCCACCTGGGTTCACTAGTTGACTGGGAGGCCGCAGAGGCAGCCCCCACCGCGGTCCTCTGTAGAACTTGCCAGCACGCCCCTGCCCCTCTGCACACAGAGCTTGGACGTGGGGTGACCACGAAGGGGTCCGGAAGGAGCGACTCACTTCAGGGAGGGGAGCGACCCCTCCCCAGGGTCCCCAGCGGGGTCCTTCTCGATGGTACATTTCCACTCAGGGCTGGCAGGTGGCCAGTCCCTCCTGGGCTCCAGGGAGCTCCGCAGCTGGAAAGCCCCTGGTAGCAGCTGTGGCTGGAGCTGCCCCCCTCCAGCTCTTGCTCCCCACAACCTCAGACCCCCCGAATGTCCGGAGGGTGGGGCGAGGCAGGTGGACCACCCTCTGCCCCACAAACTGCTCTCTTCCAGTTTCTGTCTGCCCTCCTCACTCCCAAGCCAGAGTAGCACCGACCCCATTCCACCCCCTACCCTGGACCGCCTGCCTGGGCCGTGGGCAAACCAGGGCTGGCAGCCAGAGCTGCATCTGATTTGGTTGGGGAGTGGAGAGGGAGGGAAGGCTCCCAACCCAGCGCAGAAGGAAGTGATGGGAGAAGCAGGAAAAGCACCCCTCTTTTCTCCTGGGCATCCCTCCTCACTGGGCCTCTCCACCCGCTGCGAGGGCATCTCCTTAGCTCCTTAGCAAATAAAGAAGCTGAGGGCCAGGGAAGTTACCGGGTTTTGTCCAGGCCATGCCTACCTCTGGAACTGGAGCCAGGTCTGGTGTCCTAGACCAGACCCCCCCCCCCCCCCCCCCCCCCCCCCCCCTCCCCTCCCCCACCCCACCATCACCACCATCCCACCCCCCCCCCGACCCCCCCACCCTGGACCTTCTCTCACAACCATTCCTGTTGGGAAACCAAAATCCAGAGAGGCTCATCTCTTTCTCAAGGTCACTTGGTTTTTTAAGTGTTGGAGTCAGGATTCAAATTCAGCAGGATGAGAGGCCAGCATAGGATCCTGAGCCTTCCTCTCCCGGGGCAAGCAGGGTGGTCTGGAGCCCCTTCCTGCCCTGGGATCTCTCCTGCAGCACTGGGGCCTCTCAGAGGCAGGGAGAACCTGGGCACAGCCAGGAAGGGAGAGATGTACTGGAAGGCGGTGTTTGTGGACAGCCTGGAGACTGGCAAGTGACAGGGCTGGAGCAAAGGGTCCTGAGGGCTGGAGGGTCAAGAATGCCCTAGAAGGCAGGGCTGGGCCCACAGGGAACAGCAAGGGAGTGCTGACTCCAGGCAGGCACCTGGTCAGAGAGGGGCCCAGAGGCTGGGTGTGTGAGATGCGAACCGGAAACAGCCTGCCCTGCTCGGGGCTCCAGGGATGTGAGCTGCCCCAGGGGCTCATTCACTTTCATCTGCAGGCAGTTCATTGAGCACCTACTGTGTGCCACACTCGCTGGGCTCTGAGCACACAGCAGGCACCACCATGCGCAGCCCTGCCATCCAGAGGCTGCAGTCTGCTGGGGACGCGGGCTCAAGTGGATTATTATTGCAGGACACAGTGACAGATGCTGTAAGGGGAGGCCCGGGGCTCTGGGGGCACGAGGGGCACCTAACCCACTGTCCAGGGCATGGGGTGGACACCTGGGCCTGTGACAAGGAGGTGGAGGCGTGGTCAGACCTAGACAGAGGGCCAGGGGGCTGGGCAGGGAGGCGACTGCTGTGGGCCCTGCATCAAGGCTGGGGGCACTCTTCTTAGCATGGGCTGGTGGGGGTGGGGGCAAGGGGCCCAGGAGAGCTGTTGATGAGGCAGGGGGAAGGCCAGCATTTCCCCAGCTGAGACAGACACACACACACTCCCTCCACTGCACCAGTCACATGGAGCTGCCCACTGCTCATCCCAACTGCCTTTGTCTGTGCCATTTATCCTAGCCCACCATGTCCTCCCTGGCATTCCTGTCTTTTGGGGTCCTGTTCTCATTCCTTCCCAAATATGCCCCAACTGACAGATGGTCTGCAGCTTCCAGGGGCTCCTGCTGAAGGCCATCGAACCCTTCCATGGAGACAATGCATGCCGCCACCTCCAAGCAGCCCCCCAAGCCTCAACATACCCCTATAAACAGCCTCAGGAAAAGGGGTGATGCTGATAATGGTCACTGTGCCGTTTGAGCTCTTCAGAGCCAGCTTTGGATGCTGGGTGGGGTCTGAGCCAGAAGCAGAGACTGGACGCATCAGATGGGGTTCTGGAACCCTCTTCAACAGCGGAACTGGGACCCAAAGAGCCAGGGGCAGCTCATCTGCCGCCTCCCATCATTAAGGCCTTGGGGACCCTTAATGACTCACCCGCCAGGGTTTCTTGGGTTTATTGTCTGCACCTGGCAGTCCTGGGGACTGCGGTGACGCCCGCGAGCTCCCAGGGAGCCCCCATCTGGCTCCGGGCTGGCTTCCAGCTGCCCCAGCTGCAGGGCCCAGCAAACCTCGAAGAGCCCTCTTCCAGGAACCTGCTAGCCCAGGCAGCTCGGAGCCCCTGGAGGGATGGGAAGGGGACGATGCCTCCCACAGCCAATCCACAGTGTTAACCAGGGTGACCCGGAATCCCCGTGAGTGAAACAGACCTGGGCCCTGCCCTCGTGGAGCTCAGAGACCACTGGGGACCCCAGAGGCACAGTGACAAAGCTACTGAGCAGGTCCTTGTATAGACATTGATCCAAAGACTGCCATGCTTTGAGCTTCAAGGAGGGTGCAGCTCCTTGAAGTAGGCATGCCCTTAAGTCCATATGTGTGTGTGTTAGTTGCTCAGTCGTGTCCCGCTCTTTGCGACCCCCTGGACTGTAGCCCACCAGGTTCCTTTGTCCATGGGATTCTCCAGGCAAGAACACTGGAGTGGGTTGCCATTCTCTTCTCCAGAGGATTTTCCTGACCCGGGGATCGAACGTGGGTCTCCTGCATTGCAGGTGGATTCTTTACCATCTGAGCCACCAGGGAAGCGCCCTTAGCTCCATATTAAAGATGAAAAAACCAGGGCACAGAGAGATTAAGTCACTTTCCCAGAGTCACACAGCTGGACTCCAGATAAGAGGTCCATGAGAAGTGCTGTGATGAGGGATGAACAGGAAAGTGTGCAGGGGAGCACAGGGCAGCTGCCTCCTTGAGATGGAGGTTTCCCCTTCCACAAAAACTGGCCCCAGATTTCCTCTAGCCCAAAGGGGAAGGCCCAGGAGGGCAGGGCTGCAGCCAGCGTAGACAGGTAAACTCTGTTGATGGTAAACTCTGCCCGCACCTCAGTTCTGGTCCTTGTCCTGCATTCAGTCACAGAACACATTTATTGAGCATCTACTGTGTGCAGGCTCTGGAAACAAGACAGAGGCACTTCCGCCTCAAGGAGCCCACATCTTAGGCGGGCAGAAACAGACGGGGGCTGGGCTCACAGGTGAGTGAGCCCTGCAGTCAGACACTCAGGACCCTCTCCTGGAAGGGCCCTCGGCTGGATTTAAAGCCAACATCTGGAGATTCATAATCAATTTTGAGCAAGGAGCTGTAGGTTTTCATGTTGCCCTGAGCCCTTGCAAATTGCGAGCTGGTCCTGGACACAGACATTAAGGAGGGCTGGCCGAGGGTCCACAAGCTGTCTTGGAAGAGGCAGGAATAGATGGGCCTGGGGGTGGGCTTTGTCCTGACCCCAAATCCCATCCTGGGTCCCCAGATCCCTCAAGGCAGCTCCCTGGGAGCTGGGTCAGTCAGCATCAGGCAGGAGGTCAGGACCAGCAAAGCTCCCAAGGGACTTTAAAAACACCCCTGCGTGTCTGTATCGACTCGCTGATGATGCACGCCCAGCATCGGTAGGCAGAAGCTGGAGCCCAAGAGAAGAAAGCCCAGCCTAGCCATCCCCCACTGGCCCTGGTCCCTCCCACTGGGTAACACTGTTTCCTGGACACCCTCCCGAGTTATTTGCACCGTACAAGGAAGTGCGTACATTCGTGTATTTTTGTATTGTGACACTAATTTTTTTTTGGTGTGGTGTCGATTTTATTAATATATATGCCCTGTATTGCACACACTTTGTTCTGTTAGTGTTCCCACTTGACAGTCTAACTGGGAACTCAGAGAAGGCTCTTTCAAGGTCACTGAATTGGAGAGATGGAGAAACAGGGACCCAGAGTGTCACGGCGAGCGTGGGGTGTTCTGGTGGCCCAGGCACAGCTCCTGGCCATGGCACTGTGATGCCCACGGTCCCACCACGTGCTCACATTCGCCCAGGCCTCACTGACAGCCAGCCTCTCCCCTGTCCTAATTTCTAGGACTGCCGTGGAGGGAACCAAAGCTCTGCTGCGTGAAGGAGGTGCTGCGATGATCCGAATTTCTACCTGGGGCTCAGAGAGCTGCGGCCGCCGTCTTGGTGTCACACAGCTGGACAAAGGCTGAGACCTGCGACGTGGCAGTACCTCCAGGGAGCAGGATCACGCTCCCCGGGGGGCGGGGCGGGCACTGCCCCTTGCCAGATACTCACCACCTCCCCTATGCCAGATGGGAAGGCCTCGACTTCAGCAGGTGAGAATTGGGCAAAGGACCCTGCCAGTCTGACAAAGCCGCCAGGACGGAGCTGGCGGCAGTCCCAGCGAGGCCTGGAGGGCGGGGCTGGGCCAGGTGGCCTGCTGTGGGGGGTGGGGCAGGTGTGGGTGCCTGCCCCCCAGGCCCCAGCTGCACGGAGGCTCCTGGCACGCACCCCTTGGCGGCCTGTCGCCCGAGAGGGCTGGCATCAGCTGGTTGAATGTGCCTGGGGCTGCGATTCAGCATTTGGGTTCGAAGTGTTTTTATTGTGTTTTGTTTATTCGAAGCTCGCCTTTGAAATGTGTTTTCCGTGCCTCCCCCATTCCAGAGAAGGGAACCGGTTTGGGGACAACTCGAAGCAGTTTTCTCGGCTTTTAAAATAATTCCTCCGGAGTTGAGGGCTCGGTGTCCCTGGGCACATGTGGCCCCCGTGTGTGGGTGCCACTGGTGGGTCTGCAGGACAGCTGGACACCCACCCGCCAAGCCAAGCTGCCCCCCAGGCAACAGGCAGCCCCAGCAGTTGGGGGTCCTCCAAGCAATGTGGGTGTCATTGATGCTGGTGAAAGGAGGCGCCACTTTGGGGGGTCTCATGAGACCTTCTGATGAAAGCTAAGGACCTTATCTGTCAAAAAAAATGTACCCCCACACAAAGCTCTGCACTCACTTCTGGGAGCTTCCAGGAGCTTCTTTGGCCCATCCACGGACGCCTTCCTCCAGTTTCGAACCTGTTCCTAGAGGAATCTCACCGTCAGCTCTTTTGAAATAATAAGAAATAACAATCAGTGGTAGCTAAAACTGAGTAGTTACCGTTTCAGGGGCTGTACCGTGGGGTTCTTCCATGAACTCACATATGCCCAGGATTGAAGGTCATTCACTAAAAGTCACACAGCTAGTAAAGGGCTCAGCCTGGATCTATCTCGCCAGTCCAGCCACTCTGTCCTCTCAGCCTAATACACACACACACATACACACACACACACACACACACACACACACACACACACACACACACACACACACGAGCGTGCACGCACACAGGAACGCACGGTGCCTGGCCCCTCAGGACACCTGTGGATTAGGTGAGCCCGGGTGGAGAGCCCCAGGTCGGACCCGGGCTTGGGAGTCTGATCAGGGTTCGTGCCTGGGGTCCAGTCCTGGTGAAGATCAGAGGAGATCCACCTGGAGGTTTCTCTGGCTCGAGGCCAGCATGGGGGGGCTCCACATCCAGGGAGCGGATAGTATTGTGAGGGAAGGGACCGATGTGGGGGTCCCCCAGGGCAGACATCCCTGCGGGCTGCCATCCCAGCATGGACCGGCACCTCCCCTCCCTACCCCTCTTCTCTCCTTCCCTTCCATCCCCCCCTGCATCCCTTCTCTCTGCTTTTCTCCTTCCCTCCCGCTTCTCCTCCCACCCTGCCCCGCCCCGCAAACAAGGCAAACACTAGACTGGTACAGCTCTGCCCTGGACACAGCCCGTTTCTGAGAAGCCTGGACCCCGTCTGCAGGAGCCATGCAATTTGCAAGCTGGCTGAGCCCACAGACCAGGTCCGCCCCCCCACTCCCGATCCGGCCTCGAGCCACCCCACCCTCTACGTCCCCAGGGCAGGCAGGACAGGCCTGGGGTCTCTGTGGGCCTTCCAGGATGGGATTTCCAGCGACTGTAGAGTTAAGACCCTAATACTATTTCCCAACAGCTTGTGGTGGTTTAATAGAATTGAGGGTAAATCTAACTTGCAAATTTTCCCTTTTGATCTCCCTTCTTTTTTCTTTTAGTGGCTCAACAGAACTGGGTTTAGAACAGGGCTGGAGACAGCTCCCTTCTCAATCCTGCTCCCAGCCAGCATTCTCCTGAGGAGGTCTGAAGTCCTGGGGTGTCACGGAGGTGGCTGTCAGCCTCCTCTCTCCCACCCCACTGGCGCTGACCTGGCCCAGGCAGGCTTCTCCTAGCTCCAACCAAAGTCCTGCTCTTCAGCCTCCCCACTGGCTTCTCCCCTCCTCCGCAGCAAGCAGGCTTCCCTCATGCCCTCAGGGCCTTTGCACTTGCTTTCCCCCTCTGCCTGAAATGCTATTCCCACTAGCTTCACTGACTCCTACTTAACATCAGGTCTCAGCTTGGAAGTCTCCTCCTCAGGGAAGCCCTCCTGGATCAGCCTGGAACCATGGTAACATTGCTGGCACACAGAGGACCACTCTCAGCAGACCCCAAGCTCCAGGAGCCCAGGGAATGAACAGGTTCCCGCCCAGACCCTGCCACTCAGGAGCTCCCAAAGGGGCTCCCTGCTGTGTCCTGCACCTCAGTTTCCCCACCTATAAGATGAGGGGGTGGGTCACACTCCTGCACTTGTGATGATTCTCTGCAGCTCCCTGTGGGTTTCTGGCAAAGATCACACTCATTTCACGGTATTTGACTTCCTTGATTATCTGATTTTCCAGGGAGGAATTTTAAATCTCCGGGCTGGGGTGGCATCTGCCTGATCCCCGGGCACCCATCCCATCCCACCAGCCCGAGTGCACCTGACATCCTGGGGAGGCCCATGAAAACTGCCCTCTTGGCAGATGAGGTCCCGCACAGAGAAACCCTGCCAAGCTCTCTGACTGTGTTGTTTGGCCCATGGGGTCGGGGAGGGTGGTGGTGACAGCCCCATGCCCTGGGGCCAGAGCTGTCAAGCCAGGCACCAAGGCTCAGGAGCCAGACTGGATTCAAATTGTGACTCGGTCAGTTTCCGTGAGACTAAGGCCCACTCCTCACTTTTCCGTGCCTCAGTCCCTCACCATACAATGGGCATAAAAACAGAACTTCCCAGCTGGGGTTCTTGGGTTGACTGAGATGGTTCCCTGCCTGGGCTGTGGGGATAAAGGGCTCGTCTCTTCTTATCCCAGAGGCAGCAGCTAAGCTTCAAGCCTTTGGAGAAAAAGAAAAACAAATCCTGGTGAGCCAGAGGTTCAGAGTCCACCTGCCAGAGCAAGAGACAGGGGTTCGATCCCTGGTCCGGGAAGATTCCAAGGGCCGTGGAGCGGCTAGGCTCTCCTGCCACGACTGCTGAGCCCGAGCTCTGGAGCCCGGCCTCTGCAGCAAGAGAAGCCACGGCCTTGAGAAGCACATGAACCACAGCTGGAGAGGGGGCCCCACGCCAGCCACAACCCAAGAAAGCCCGCACAAGGACGACCCAGTGCAGCCAAACTTAGCTGGCTGTGTGACCGCCTAGTGCCAAGATTTTCCCACCTGTAAACTGGGGGTGCTAGGTACAGCTGTCTGCTAGGGTGGCTGCCCGCCAAGGTGAGCCCCAGCTTCCTGATCTGGATCTTAGTAAACCGAACTTCAGGAATCTTCCCAGAATCTTACCCGGTGCCAGGGCTTCCTGGGCGGGGAGGAGGGCTGCTGGGGAAGCCGAGGCACAGAGGAGAACAGCGACAGGCCCGAGGTCACACAGCCCGGCCAGGATGGAGGCTCTGTCCCCACAGGGCCCCAAGGGGCAGCCTCCCGCCCCAACCCCGCAGCCCCTGCCTTCCCCGGCCGTCAGGCCCTGTAGGGACACGCCCCGCAGAGGCTGCAGGGCCTCCCGGAGGTCTGCGGCGGCCGAGTCCCGGGATGAAAGGGGACTCCGCCCAAACCTGCCTCCCTCCGGGCTTGCCCGCCCCTCCCGCAACCGGATCAGGCTCGGGCGGCCGGCTTTGATGTCGGCGGAGGAGCTACGGCCCCTCTGCCGGGGCGGCTCGGAGCCTCAGGGAGGCCGACTTGAAAGGGCAGCCGCGGGTGCAGCCTTCCCGGGATCACCCCGCGGAGGGGCGGGGGCAGGGGAGGGAGTGCGGAGAGTCCAACCCCGCCCAGGGGAGCGTGAAAGCGGCCTGTCGTCGGCATTCAAGGCCCCGCAGGCAGGTACCGTTTGCGACGCCCCCACTCAGCGCCCCCAGGCCGGACAGTGACTGTGGCTCCCAGCTGTCGCCGGATCTCGGGCACTAGCAGATGCTGTTCCTCCTGCCTCAAATGCCCTTCCCAGCTTTTTCTCCCAGGCCTCAGGGTCAGGTCTTGGGTTGGGGCTTTATCTCTTCTAGACCTTCCCAGAACCGCTCCCGCCCCTGCCCGGTGCCTTTCTCTGATCAGCCATGGGAACGAGCTTGGGAAACAGGGAGAAGGACTCTTTCAATAACAGCCGCCATAATAAGGCGTAGGGGCAGCCAGTCTGGTGTGAGGGGGGAGGGTGGGGTGCCCAGAGGATTCCAGGCTCCTCGGGCACACCCCAGGTTCCTGATACACCTTGTCCTCCCATTACAAAGCTGGTTGGCCTTTCTCCCCACCTCCAGGCCGGGCCTTGCCCTCACTCACAACACAGGAGCGCAACCGCTTTTGTTGTTCAGTTGCTCAGTCGTGTCTGACTCTTTGCAGCCCCACGGACTGCAGCACGCCAGGCTTCCCTGTCCTTCACCGTCTCTCCCAGTTTACTCAAACTCATGTTATTGTTTGGTAAATGCCATCCAACCAGCTCATCCTCTGTCACCCCCTTCTCCTCCTGCCCTCAGTCTTTCCCAGCATCAGGGTCTTTTCCAATGAGCCGGCACTTCCTATCAGGTGGCCAAAGTATTGGAGCTTCAGCTTCAGCACCAGTCCTTCCAATTAATATTCAGAGTTGATTTCCTTTAGGATTGACTGCTTCCATCTCCTTGCTGTCCAAGGGACTCTCAACCACTGACAGCGCCCAAAAGCCCCAGCCTCCTGACTCCCTGCCCAGAGTCCCATGATGTTCTGCAGTTGCCTCCCAGACCCTAGGCCTTTGCCCACGCTGAGGACTCCCCCAGCCTCTCCCAGCCTCCCAGAGAGGCAGGCTGGGGACAGAGTTTTAGTTCCAAGTTGCAGATGGGGACACAGAGGCCCACCAAGGGTTCTGGGTCCCAGAGCTGGCGGGGTGGGGCTAGCAATACTAGGCCTCAGGAAAGAGAGGGATCCCCTCGCTCAGACTAGATTTAAACGTAGGACTCCATTCAACCAAGGCTGCCTGGGAGGCTGATAGGGCCCAGACACGATCCTTTTTTCTTTTTTGGAGGGGGTGGATTTTCACATACTAAATACAGGGACAAATTGACCGCAAGCCTCAAGACAGGCTTCAGTGTCAGGTCTCAGGAATTGATGTTTAGATGCACTCACAGCACCGTGGAACTGGATGTAAGTGCATGCAGATCCCAGGGCAGCTTGGAAAGAGGCCTCCAGGGCTTCCCCAGAAGGAGGAGGAGGGTTGGTTAGGGGGGCTATAGGCGTGGATGTGCGGCTTGGGTGGGCCACACCAGATGTGAGCTTCAGCCTCCCCTCTCCTCCAGCTCCAGCTTTCTGCCTCCCCAGGGGATAGGGTCTTCTGCCTGCAGCTCCCTCCCACCCCTCCGGTTGCTCTCATCCCCAGCCCAGGGTCCTCTCACTGCTGGGTTAGGCCGACAGAGGGAAGAAGGGAGAGAGAATGGAAGGCTCACTCCAGGGCCAGGAGACCTGACTCCTGCCTGGGCCAAGCCTCTCAGACGGTTTTCTCACCTTTCCTGGAAGTTTGGACTAATTATCCTACTTCCTTCCCTTAATAAATGTCTGCTGGGTGCTTACTCTGTACCAACCCTGTGCTGAGTGCTGTGGATGCCTCTAGGGACAGGATAGAGTCATCATTTAGTTGGTGGTGGAGAGCAGACATGAACAGATAGACCCATAAAGACAGGTTATGATGGTGGAACTACAGACAGTTCCGAGAAAAGGTTCTAAGACAGATATCAGGGAAGGCTTCCTGGAGGAAGTGGCATGGATGAATTGAAAGCAAAGGCCGGGGCAGGGGAGAGTCAGTGGTGGGAAGGGCAGAGGGTGCAGTAGGTGGGCTGGATTGTGTGAGTGGCAGAGAGAGGAAGGACTCACTAGTGGAGGGAAGGGCAGAGGCCCGGGGCACCAAGGAGTCTGGGCAGGGCCCTGGTTGAGTAGGGCCTTGCCAGACCTGGGAACCCAGAGGACCCAGCCCAAAAAAGGACTGGAGATCCCTCAATGTGGGCTCCCCCCTTGGGCTGGCTTAGGACCTGAGCTGCGGCCTCCAGGACGGAACCTGGCCTGAGGCGGGGGACTCGCAGGGCCAGCTCTTGGGCGGGACAGGGGGATGCCCTGGGGAAGATAAGAACAGGCAGGGACAGCTGTGATGGAGGGTTCCAGAGAACCAAGGGGGAGGGAGGGAGGCGACATGAGGGCAACCTCTGGCCTCCTTCAAAAACTGGGACTAAATCTGTGTGAAAAGATCTTCCCAGGGCAGGGCATTAGCTGGGATGGCCCGACCCAAACTTCTGGCTCCTGGGATTAGGGGGGCGGGGGTAATCCTGATCCTGGGGAAGCAGGCAGGAGAGCCTGGGGGTGGGATAGGCTCTTGCCTGGCCCTGCAGGAGCCCAGGGATGTTTGTCTCACCAGCATTTTTCCAGCATCTCCCTTGGGTGGTGGCTGCCTCCCCACAGAGTATCTCTGCCAAGGAGCTCTTCCTGGGGACATTTTCCTACTCAGTCCATCTGGGTTTGGTGCAGGAAGAGGAGGCCCTGGAAAGGTCTAGCCTCAGCCTTGAGGTTCCATCCCTCAAGGAGAGAGGCCCAGAGAACCAGGCAGACTTGTTCTCCCCCAACCCAACCCCACTTGGACACCAGCCACCCACCCGCTGGGCCCCTGCCAATTCTCCTGAGGACCCCCCCCCCCGCCCCCGTACAGAATTCCTGACTGTGCTCCTGGCCCTGCTTCTTCAAGAATTCAAGGTCTCAACCCTTTTCCCTTGGGGCAGGGGCGGATGGTGACTTTTCTGTGCCATGGGCCACCGAAGCATTGGGTGACACCTCCACACCCTGTCTTATTTGTAAGTGTAGAACAAAATACATAGGATTACACTGGAAGCCAATTAATCTGAAATGCAGGTATCAAGATATTTTTTAAAACCACATTTGTGATGAAACAATAAATATGCTACTTTATGAACCATTAACAAGATCTAGCAGCAGGTTTAAAATGGAGAAGGGATCAGTGAGATTTTGAGAAATCTACATCAACTTTCATGTGGTCTGAGGATATCAAGGATTCCTCCTGGAAACAAAGCCGCAGGTACTGCTGAATACAGGGCATGTTGGGTAAGTTCCTCATTGAAGGAAATGTTAAACTATAGAGTTAAAGGGCAGTGGAAATGAAGATGCAATTTTTTTCCCATCCAAGTTCACGATGGTCGCCCTGAGTCCTATCCACTCTGCACCCTAGCTTAAGGTATCCTACCCTGCTCCAGTTGAAGGAGGCAAGAGGAGAAGGGGACGACAAAGGATGAGATGGTTGGATGGAGTGAGTTTAAGCAAGCTCCAAGAGTTGGTGATGGACGGGGAAGCCTGGCATGCTGCAGTCCATAGGGTTGCAAACAGTCGGACGCGACTGAACTGAACTGAACTCTGCTCCAATAATTGGGGTATGGACAGTATACCACCAAACATGGAGTTCTGGTGGGGGTGGAGGACAAGTAGCTAAGGGGAGGAGTCCTAGACTCCAGGGAGAATCACCTGACCCCAGTAACCAGTGAAATGTGGAAATAGGGGGAGAGGGAGGAGCCAGCTTACTTAGTGGTTTCTCCAGCATTGCATCCTGGGTTATAGGGTTCCTGATAGAAGAAGGTGGTTGGGAAGAAGGGAGAGTGAGCAGCTCAGCTGGAAGTGGATCCAGCAGGAAAGAGAGGGTGTTAATCAGCTCCTCCTTGGTTACGTTGTGGTAACAAACAGCCTCCTTTTCTCCAGGGTCTCATAACCATTAAGCTTTTCTTGCTCACCTGCAGTTCCGCTGTGTATCACCTTCTCCAGGGTCCAGGTGGAGACGTTGCTGTTTTCATAGTAAACCAGGGCCCCTCGAAGGCCCATGTCTGGCTGCTTTCCAAGTTTGAACTGTTCTTCCCCCCGCCACACACACACACACACTGCAAGACATGCAGGATCTTAGTTCCCCTACCAGGGATGGAACTCGCTCCCCCTGCAGTGGAGTCTTAACCACTGGACCGCCAGGAAAGTCCCTGAACCAGTCTTAATACACAGTACTCACTCAAGCAGTTGCCCTGAATCCTTATGCAACCCAGGAGGAGGGCTCCAAGAAGAGTTCCATCTTCCCAATGAACCCCTGGGGCTCAGAGAGGGAGCAAGCTTCCCCATGGGTGGCCCAGCAGGGATATGGCAGAGTAAGGACTCCTTGTTCCAAGTTCCCTGGAATGTTCTTGGTCCAAGGTCTTGGAGCCCCCCTCCCTCTTCGCCTCCCAGAGCCTGGTGAGGTCCAGCTAATTGGCTGCTGGCATTGTTCCCCAATGCAGGAGATAATAGTCAGGCCCAGGGGAATTCATACAGGACTTGTGGGTCTTCACCAACTCAAACTGCAACTCCTCCTTAGCCAGCTGTCTCTGGCAAGGGAGAAGTGGGGCTCCGGTTTGAAGCCAGAGAGCTGGAGACTTCAGGAGCATCTTGACTCCTTCCCAAGAAGCCTGGATGGGGCTCCCTGTCTTCTAGGCACCAGTGAGAAGCCTCATGCTTATCCTGGGCCTTGTGTGGGGGCTGGAGGAAGAAGGGTGTGGGGGAAGCCCTGCTGAGCCCCCCAGAGATTCACAGTCAGGCTGGAAGAGGTGGGCCCATTGTCATCACAAGCGAGGTGAATAAGACAGAATCAGGAAGATAGTGGAAGGTGCTGTGCTGCTGACTTTTAAAAAATTTATTTTATTTATTTGGCTGCACTGGGTCTTTGCAGCACGTGGGGTCTTCAGTCTTCTGTGCGGCATGTGAGGTCTTTAGTTGTGGCACTCAGGATCCACTTCCCTGACCAGAGATCAAACCCAAGCCCCCTGCATTGGGAGCTGGGAGTCTTAATCACTGGACCACCAGGGAGCGCCTGTGCTGCTGGCTTTGAAGGAACAGGATGAAGCCACAAGCCAACAAATGTGGGCTGCATCTCGAAGCTGAAAAAAGCAAGGAAACGGCTTCTCCCTAGACCCACAAAAGGAACACAGCACTGCTGACATCTGGACTTTGGGTTTCTGAGCCCAGACTGAGAGAGAATGAATTTGTGTTAAGCCACTTGCCCCTTCCCAAGTGGCGCTAGTGTAAAAGAATCTGTCTGACAATGCAGGAGATGTAAGAAACACAGGTTCGATCCCTGGCTTGGGAAGATTCCCTGGAGGAGGACATGGCAACTCACTCCAATATTCTTGCCTGGAAAATCCCATGGACAGAAGAGCCTGGTGGGCTACAGTCCGTGGGGTCACAAAGAGTCGGACACGACGGGAGCGACTGAGCACACGCACTAAATCTGTGGTTGTTTGCGGTGGTACCTGCAGGAAGCCCATACTGTGGGGTTGCACCAGCTCTTCTCCCAAGTCTTAGCAAGGCCTGCTGTTCCAGAAAGACAAGAAGTAATTCCCGTGACCCTGCTTTACAAAGAGGCAAGGGTGGGAGCTTCATGAGGTCACGGGGTCATCTATAGTTTCTCCAGGAAAGGAAAGCAGCCCCTTTGACCGAGTCTGGGGCAGGGGGTGGGGTGAGGGGCTGCAAGGTGAGCAGGGGAAACAGGACAGCACCTTTTCAGAGCAGAACAGTGAGGCCCACTGGGCTGCTCCCTGCAGCTGCCCGTCTTTACCATGAGTCCGAGCCCACGAGTCACGAGCTGGAAAGGGATGTCCAGGTGCTCCTTCTCTGCCCTGCTGAGCCATCACATGGTCTCTGGGCAGGTCCCCCCACCTTTCTGAGCCTCAGTTTCCTCTTCTGTAAAATGCAGAGAATCAGTGGGACTTACCTGTAGTGTCCACCCGGATGTCGTGTGTGTGTAAAGAGCTCAGCACGGGGCTAGGCACACAGGTGTAACCCTGCGTGTGTCCAGGTGGGCATGTGCAGGTCTGCCTGTGCTGGGACCTGTGTGCAGTTATATATGCAGCCTGGATGAGCATTCTGAAATTCAACTTGGACTTGTCGCTCCCCTGCTCATAGCCCCCCTACTGCCCCAGGGAGAAGATCACATCTTCACTGTGGCCTCTAGGACCAAGCACTGTCTGGCACTTGCAGCCTCTCTGCCTCCCCAGCTCCCCAGCTTGTGCCCAGAGATCCAGCCCTGCCTGCCTCCTCTCTGTTCCTTAAGTGGGTCATGTTCCCGTGGGTGTCCAGGCCTTCGCACATGCTGTTCTGTGCAAAGTATTCCTCTGTTTGCAATACTTCTCTCTTTTTCCTCCTCACTGACTAGCTCCTACTCAGTCTGGGTTTTGAGAAGATGACCTCCTCCAGGTAGCCTTCCCTGACTGCTACCCCCACTGAGATGATACCCCACCTTTGAAACGTCATGGGCACCTCCTTCCTATGTACTCCCCTGGCCTCAGCACTAACCACCATGTTGGATAATCTCTTGTGAGCATCCTTCCTCCTTTTGAGGGCCTGTTCTGAGGGCAGAAACCTAGCATGCCTTGCTTGCCCCTGTCACCAGCGCTCAGCTCGTGGTCTAGCCCAGAGCAGGTGCTCAGAACTTTGTTGAATGAATGAACGAGTGGGTGCACGCACAGGTCTGAGTCCACGAGCGAGGAGGCTGCTCTCACCTGTGCCCATGTGTGCTTGCTTGCTGCTGGAGGGTTGTGCACCACGTGTGTTCCTGCAGGGAGTGATGCAGGCGGGTGGTGGGGCTGCAACTGTGCCCTGGAGAGGGGCTGGAGCAGGGGGAGGCCAGAGCGCTCCTCTTCCCTCTCTGGTCCCCTCTCCCTGCGCAGGCCTGGACTCAGACCTGGACTCAGGGAGGTGACTTAGGAGAGAGCAGAGAGATAAGAGGAAGGCAGACCCCTGAAGCCTTCAGCACAGAATGCATTCCCTCCTTCCTTCTTCCCTGACCTCCCCATGACCTCCATCCCCCAGCCTGGGCCCTCCACTGAATGGGGGGAGGGGCAGAGACCTCCCAGTGTCCCCAGGGGACAGCAAGCCAGGCAGTACTTCTCCAGTGGGCCCCTACACCAGCCCCCAGCTCTGGCCCAGGTCCTGGGGAAGGCCTGGTCAAGCCAAGAGAAGGGCAACCTGGGGTGGGGTGGGGGGGCGAGGGCTGGCTGGACCTCTTAGCCCAGACCACCTGCCTGTTGGGTCCCTCTCTCATGCCTGGGTGAGGCAGATCATGCCACCTCTCTGACCCTTGACCCTGTCATCTGCACAAAGGCACCTCAGTCCTCCCTTGCAGGGTTGTAGCAATTAATGAGATCTTGTTTACAGAAGGCTTGACACGGTGTCTGGTGCTGGAGGATGCTGAGTGTGTATAATTTTGTCATCATTGACATCACCCCCTTCCCCCCTCCACTCCCCAACCCCGGCCATGGACATCCTGAGCTGAGAACCATGCAGGTCAGGCCCCAACACACCCCTGGCACAGTGGGACAGGTCTGTCTGGCTCATACCTCTGGCACCAGGTAGGCACTCCAAAACTATGTTAAAAGAATAAATCAGCAGGCTCAGGTTGGGTAAAGCACTTACTCTCTCAGTTGCCTTAAGTGTAAAACTGCAAGTCCATGAACTAAGACTCTCCGAGGTTCCTCCTGGAACGCTGTTGCTGCTGTGCTGCGTTTTGAGTCTTTTTTTTTTAAATATTCATGCTAGCTCACACATCCCCAGGCCCTCTCACCAGACACACTGACAGCCTCTCGCTTTTCTGCCTGTTTCTGCGCCTGGACCCCGTTCTCCATCCTGTGCAGCTGGTGCAGGGGTCTCGAAACACAAGTGCCTGCCCGTGATAGACCGCAGCGTAACGTGGCTCACAGGCCCACACAGCCCAGCCCCTGGCAACCCTTCCAGCCTCGTCAGAAGCCTCCACCAGCTCCGCTATGCAGGCCGTCTCTCTGGCCCTCCCTGTACAGGCCTTTTGAACACAGCATGCTGTTCCCTCAAGCTGCCAGGCTGTTCCCTCCCTCTTGAACTGGTGACTGGCACTCAGTCTTCAGGTCTCCTTTCTAGGGCCCCACCTTCTGGGAAGTCCTCCTTAACCTCTCCTGAGACTGGGTCAAATTACCCCATTATTTCTTTAAAAATATCTATTTATTGACCAACCTAGATAGCATATTGAAAAGCAGAGACATTACTTTGCCAACAAAGGTCCGTCCAGTCAAAGCTATGGTTTTTCCAATTATCATGTATGGATTTGAGAGCTGGACTATAAAGAAAGCTGAGAGCAGAAGAATTGATGCTTTTGAACTATGGTGTTGGAGAAGACTCTTGAGAGTCCCTTGGACTGCAAGGAGATCCAACCAGTCCATCCTAAAGGAAATCAGTCTTGAATATTCATTGGAAGGACTGATGCTGAAGCTGAAACTCCAATACTTTGGCCACCTGATGGGAAGAACTGACTCACTGGAAAAGACCCTGATGCTGGGAAAGACTGAAGGCAGGAGAAGGGGATGACAGAGGATGAGATGGTTGGATGGCATCACCAACTCAATGGACATGAGTTTGAGTAAACTCCGGGAGTTGGTGATGGACAGGGAGGCCTGGCGTGTTGCAGTCCATGGGGTCACAAAGAGTCGGACATGATGGAGTGACTGAACTGAACTGATTCATTTCATTTTTGGCTTTGCTGGGTCTTCCTTACTTTGCATGGGCTTTCTGTAGTTGCAATGAGCAGGGGCTACTCTGTTGCGGTGCACGGACTTCTTACTGCGGTGGTCTCTCTTGTTGCAGAGCACGAGCTAGTTGCAGCTCGTGGCTCTAGAGCTCGGACTCAATAGTTGTGGTGCACGGGCTTAGATACTCTGAGGCATGTGGGATCTTCCCAGACCAGGGATCGAACCCCTTCCCCTCCATCGGCAGGCAGATTCATTACCATTGAGACACCAGGGCAGTCCCCACTCCATTATTGGCTGCATCTCTCTCCCAGCATCTGTTGTGATCAGAAAGTCCCCCCTGCTTGCGGGGTCACTGTGTGTGTGTGTGTCCCCCACTGGGACCATGTGTTCCTGGAGGTCAGGCCTGGCCTGGCTCCTTCCGTTGCTACAAAACAGTGAAGAGTCTGGCGCATAGGAGTTGCCTGATAAAGGGTGGCCACTGCTGGCATCCTCCCCTCCAGCGGGAGTCTTTGAAGGTGCTGCAGAGTGCCTGTACCCAAAGGTCAGGCGGCCACACGGGAATAGTATGGGCTGGGTGGAGGTTCATGCTTGTCCTTGGGGGAAGGGAGCACCCATGGCAGGGGGATCAGGACAGTGGCCGGGAGGGGGATGGCGTCTGGGTGCCCACACTCAGTCCCTGCCTTCTGCCTTGAATCGTAGCCTGCTCTCAGGGAAGGGCCTGTGTTTGCCACATTTTGGACTTCATCCCATTCTCTGAGTTTGGCCTCTGCTGGAGAGACCCAGGTCCTGAGACTCGGAATGAATCCTGGTGCCATCACTCATTGCTGTGCATCCTTAGGCAGCGCCCTTCCCCTCTCTGGGCCTCAGTTCCTCATATGGGAGATGGAGGCAATACTAGTCCCTACTGCAGAGGGTGGGAGTTAGGAGGTGCTCTGTGCCCAGCACCCCTGCTGGGACAGGAAGGAACTGGAACACAGGGAGCAACAGGGGCGTGGTTTTCAGGGGGGTGCCCCCGAAACTGATGTGTGGCTGGTTTGCAGCAGGCATTGGGGAGGGTGGTAGAAAGAGCCTCAGAGTGGCTGCTGAAAGAGGGTGAGTGCTGAGTTGAGTGCACACCACGTGTGTAAGTGTGTGTGTGTGTGTGTGTGTGTGTGTGTGTGTGTACAGCTGCACAGCTTCGAGGAGAGACTTCAGAGGAGAGGAGGGAGTGAGAGGAGGGAGTGAGCTGGCAGAGCTGAGCGCTGCAGCAGCAGTGGAGCCAGAGGCCCAGAGGCGGAGCTGCAAGAAGCCTCCCAAGGCCGCTGCAGTAAAGCTGGAGAAGAAGTGGTGGGCCTGGCTGGAAGGAGGGGCTTCCCAGACGTGGGAGGGGAGGCTGGGGATCCTGGGCCGGGGGTCTGAGGACTCACAGGTTTCCTAGTATCCTGTGAGGATACACAGGGCTTGCACTCTGCCGCTCAGAGACCCTTGTCTGCATCTGAGCTCTGCTTCTTACTAGCTGTGTGACCCTGGGCGAGTCCTTTGCCTCTCGAAGCCTCCATTTCTTTGGCTGTAAGATGGGAATGATGATAGAATATTCCTGTGTATTTCCTGGGGCTACATAACAAAGTGCCATAGGCCAAGTGGCTTAAACCACAGAAATTAGTTTCTGCTATTTC
Source organism: Antilocapra americana (assembly GCA_007570785.1). Taxonomy (NCBI): domain Eukaryota; kingdom Metazoa; phylum Chordata; class Mammalia; order Artiodactyla; family Antilocapridae; genus Antilocapra; species Antilocapra americana. The sequence continues at coordinate 5,976,283 of ML660779.1, read as the reverse complement.
TGGAGACTGGGAACCAAGAGCAAGGTATCAACAGAGCTGGTTTCCTCTGAGGCCTCGCTCCTCGGCGTGTGGACGGCCGCCTTCTGGCCATGTCTTCATGTGGTCCTTGCTCAGTGCATGCATGTGTCTTAATCTCTTCTTCTTAGAAGGACATTGGATCGGGGCCACCCCGATGACCTCATTTTAACTTAATTACCTCTTTAAAGACCCCGGCTTCAACCTACAAATTTGTGTGTCGGTGGGGGGCAGGGAGCTTAATCCAGCCCCTAATACCAGGCTGGGCTCAGTATTTGGTCTGGGCTCCCTGCACACAGGCTAAAATAAAGGCTGAGGTTTGAGTAGTTTGTCAGGGGCAAGAGTGAGGGTGGGAGACGGGAAGGTGAAATAAAAGAAAAGAGAACTAACACAAACCCTCATTCTTGAGTTCCCTGAGTTCCCCATTAAGGCCGCCTGGGTGCCCAGGCCCCGGGGTTGTCTGAGATTTCTTACGAGATGAGATGTATCTCGGGAACATCTGCCCTGGGGAAGAAAGGAGGAGGTATCCCAGAGCTCCTGCTCCCTGGGATCAAGAGTTGCCCTGAAGGTGTTGCAGCTGATCTCCTACAACTGCTGAGGGGGTTCGGGTGGGTGGAGGGACATCCCAGACAGGCAGTCCTATTCCCACGGCTTGTTTCTGGCCCGGGTGTCCCAGTTCTTGGGAACACAGGACCACCGACTGGCTGCTGGCTCCGGGCATGTGATCTGCTGGCCCCCGTGTTCCATCGGGCCCTTGCTCCAGGGTCAGACAGTGGCTACCGTGCTTGCGCTCATCCCTTGCCATAAAGTCGGGCCCTTGGTCCAAGCCCCAGTGGGGATGGGACCCCATGTCTCCAGATGAAGAACTGTGTAAGGCCTAGGATGTGACCGGCCACGGTGTTCTGAGAGGCGTGACAGAGGAGGGAGCACACATCTCCCTAAAAAGGGAGACTTGGTCTCTGCCTGAGCTGGCTCAGGGAATCGTGTGGAGGCCAAAGTGACCCTGGGTGGCCTCCCAGGGCAACAGCCACCACTGGGTGTGGGCAAAGGGGCAGCTGCTAGACTGACCCATGGAGACCTTTCTGGAATAACTGGCAGCCAGAACCACCAACTGAGGGGCAGGACAAGTTGACTGTGAACTCCCAAAGCCTGATTTCTGCCCAGGATCCCTAAATCCTTCTTGATAAACCATCATTCCTCCTGGGCTCAGCTTCCCAGGTGGCTAGTGGTAAAGAACATGCCTCCAAATGCAGGAGACGGGGGTTCAATCCCTGGTCAGGACGATCCCCTGGAGAAGGAAATGAATGGCAATCCACTCCAGTATTCTGGCTCAGGAAACCCCCTGGACAGAGGAGCTTGGTGGGCTACAGTCCATGGGGTCGTAAGAGAGTCGGACATGACTGAGTGACTGAACAACAACCACCTCCCAGGCCCAGGACAGGTGGACTGGGCTCTGGGTCAGACACAGCCTTCTGGATGCACAACCCTGGGTGAGTCCTGTCTTTGTCCCCTCATCGGGCCTCAGGAGGGCTGAGGGACTGAACGAGATGCTGGGGGCCTGGCCCTCAACGGGGTTGTTAGTCCAGCCAGGGCACAGAAGGGCCACCCAGTGGGCCCGAGCCCCACCTTGATTCCCAATCCAGTGTTCCTTGCACCACTCCTCAAGAGAAAGCGTGGGGGTCGTGGGAAGAGCGAGAGGATGGGAAAGGCAGGGACCTTATGCCCACTACCCCCCATAATGTCTCGCACATAGTAGGTGCTTACTAAGTACGTGCTGAATGACTAAATGACTGGGTGCAAAGCTGGATGGACAAACAGACAGACAGGTAGGTAGGTGCAGCCTAGCTCCGTTTTTCCCAAATCCCAACCACCCAGTCTAGCCCTTCCCTCCCCTTGCTAACCTCATTTGGTTGCTAGCCGGCTCCTGCTTTCATTTCTGCAGAGTCATTGCTTTCAACCCCGTGATGGGGCTGGGCATGCCAGGAATCCAGAGAGAAGGAAACAGAACCCCAGAACTTCACCACTGGCTCCATTTTCGAGATGAGGAAGCCGAGGCAGGGGGAGGGTCCTGAGGCTTGTTCAGCCCGGGAAGAGCTCACCTCCCCAGCAGCCTTGGGCCCCCACCCTTGCCTGGCTCACCCACCACCAAGGGAAGGCTTTAGGCCTCCTCTGGCAGATTTGGTGACGTTGGAGGGGGGGTAGGGAGGTGGGGGGAGCTGGTCAGCAGACTGGGTTCCCTGAGTCATTCCTAGTCCTCCCAAAGATGTCCTAACTCAACCCACGTTGCTCCAAAGACACGCCCAGCCCCACGCTGGCGCCTATGGTCCGCCCCAGCCCCCTCCCCTGGGTGCGTCTCTCCTCTCTTGGGCCCTTCTCACCATTCTGCAGGGTCTGGAGCCAAGGCCCAGGAACTCGCCTCCGACCCCGCACAAGTACTGTGGCCTTGAGCAGGCCTCTGGCCCTCTCTAAGCCTCCATGGCCCCAGCTGGGGCGGCTGGCTGTCTCAATCCCTTCTGACCTTCACCCTCCAGGCCTCCTGGCCACTGGAGCTCTGCTCTCCCTCTCCCTCCATCTACACACCCCCTTTCTCTCTGGACATTGCCCCCCCATCTCGCCTTCTCCCTACTCTCCTCTCCCGTCTCCTGCCTACCCTCCTCAGAATGCCAGGTCTGCAGCTTTCCCTGACCTTGAGCAGACAGCCCGCAGCTCAGAGCTTTGCAAAAGGGCCTCTGGTGACTGGTGACTGAAACGAGAAGCCTTCCTGCTCTTGTGGTCCTGGGAGGCTGCCCTGTCCTTGCTGGCCCCCTCAGCACACCCTACCCCACGCCCTGCGTTTCCTTTTCCCCCTGGCTTTTCTCATCTTCTCACTAGTTACTTCATTTGCGTGTGGCTTCAATTGTGTCTGACTCTGGACCCTATGGACTGTAACCCCCCCAGGCGCCTCTGTCCATGGGATGCTCCAGGCAAGGATACAGGTTTTGTTTGTTGTTCATCCCCTCCTTAGAAGGCCAGCTCCCTGAGGGCAGGGATTTTTGCCTCTTGTCACTGCTGGGTCCCCCAGCCCAGAACTGGCGTCCGGAGCTCTATGGGTGCTCAGTGGATACCTGATGAATGAAGATTCTGCTCTAATGACAGTGCCTATTTAGGGAGGGTGTAATACTTCCACACGGCCTCTGATTAGCAAGCCCTGCATGCCCAGGACTGTGCCAGCCCCTTTGGGAAGATGGGGAAACTGAGGCTCAGAGAGGAAGAGCCTAGAGGGAAGAGCTAAGGTCACACAACGGTAATCGGTGGAGGCTGGATTCGAACCCCCAGGTCCAGCCCACGGTCCCGGACCCGCGCTCTTGGTCCTCCCTCCCAGCAGGGATGGAGGTGGCGGGAGCAGTTGCCACCAAGGACCAAAGGGGAGGCCGAGGTCAGTGGAGGGGCCAGGCGGTGGGGGGGGGGGGGTCAGTCCGGGCCCCCAGGCCTCCAGCCACGCGCCTTACTTGTGGACCGGAAAGACCCAGGTACTCTACCTGCCTCGGGTTCCCTGGAAGACTCCCTGCCAAAGCCGAGTCAGTCCGGGAACCGGCCCGCGCCCCCCACCCCGCCCCGGCCCGAGGCGGAGCTTCGCCCGCGCCCACCGGGAGCCGGGGAGGGAGAGAGAAATGAGTTTTCCTGCCGCCCGGTGGCGGTGTCAATTGATCGGGCGCGGGCGGGGGCCGCGCGCCGGCCTGGGGGCCTCGCTCGCAGCTGCTGGCGCACAATTATCGGGAAAAAACTGGGGCGGCCGCGGCGGTGAAATTAGTTATCGATCCCTCGGCGGGGCCGCGGGGCCGCGCTTGGCGCTGACTGCTGCAGACCCGGGCCCGGCCCGCCGGGCGGGTGCGGCGAGGAGGGGGCAGCGATGGTGGGGAAGGGGGGCCCTCCTCCACTCCCTCCCCTCCCTCTCCGTCTCCCCGCGGCGCTCCTCCACCTCCTCTTCCTCCTCCCCGCACCCTCCTCCCGGCCTCTCTGCCTCTCTCCTCTCCCATTCATCCCACCGCTGTGGTATCGACCCAAAGCCGACCCCGAGCTGACGGGCGTCCCCCGCCCCCAGCACTGGCCACTCTGCTTCGTGGGCTTGGCACCCGGCGCCCCGCTTGAGTGCTGAGAACACCGCCAGAGTGGGCCCTGCGCCCAGCCTCCCCCGCCCACGGAGAGCCCCCGCGAGCTGGCGGGGAGGAAAGCCTGTTCCCTGTAGGCCAGGGTTTGGAGCCCTGTTGCCTAGGAAAGTGTATGATCCGAGCCTCAGTTTCCTCCCCTATAAACTGGGCACTTCCTACACCTTGTTTGTTGCGAGGATAAAATTGGAGGCTTCAAGGAGGAATGCCTGTGCTTGTAGCCTGAAAGGAAGCGTGTTGTGGGGTTGATTTCACGTTTATACCGCCAATTCTTCCCAGCGACTCTAGATGTGTCACGTCCTCATGTCCCCATTTTATAGATGAGTAAGCTGAGCTCTGAGGGGAGAAGTGCCTTTTCCACCCCATACGGCCAATGAATGGCCCCATGATACAACCCAGCTAACAGAGGGGAGATTGGGGGGGTGTCTTCTTAGTGGGTGCTGACATACAAAAGCCAGAGAGGGGTGGTAAGAGAGGAAGAGGGGATCAGGTCAGTTCCCCTAAGACCACGTGGCTCAGGGCAGCTGGGGCTCTGCAACCTCCAGGAATGGGGAGAGGGCCTCTCTCTTTCCCAGTACTAGGCTGGGGGGTGGGGATGAGGGGGCTCCAGGCTAGGAAGCAGGGTATCTGAGCCCTAATCTTGTCCCTCCACTCACCAGAATGTGACTTTGGGGATGCCTTTGACCCTGTCCCAGGCCTTCCACAAAAAGGGGTTTGGACCTTATGTCCCTCCTGGAGGAGGATGGCAGGGTCTGATCATGGAGAACTTGGGAGTGTCCCAGTGAAGGGCATTGAGGAGGGGGATGGCAGGGTCAAGTTCACCCCCACAGCTGGAAGCCTGGTGTGCACAAATCCTGCACTGGAGTCCTGACTCTGTTCTTGGTCTCTCTGCGGCTCAGTTTTTCTCCCCTGTAAAAATGGAAATAATGATCTCTACCAAGGTAAGGGCAGTGGATTTGGATTGGTTTAGCCCTGGGTTCAAGTGTTCCTTTAGAGCTACAGTACCTTAGGTGCTGGGACTTCCCAGGTGGCCGTGGTGGTAAAGAACCCGCCTGCCAATGCAGGAGATGTAAGAGACGGGGGTTCACTCCCTGGGCTGGGTAGATCCCCTGGAGGAAGGCATGGCAACCCACTCCAGTATTCTTGCCTGGAGAATCCTGTGGACGAGGAGCCTGGTAGGTCACAGTCCATGGGGTCGCGAAGAATCGGACACGACTGAAGCGACTTAGCATGTGTTTGTCCATGCACATTGGGTGCCACCCGTAAGTGGTTCTGTCAAAGGGGCAGAATGGCCTAGCACCTTGTCCTTCCTCTCCCAAGATTTGCTGGCTCCCAAATGGGGCTCTAGACATGGTGCTTGTTTTCTTTTTTGTTTGTTTTTGCCCTGCCACAGGGCATACGGGATCTTTTTAATAGTTCCCTGACCAAGGACTGAACCCCCTGCAGTAGAAGTGAGGAGTCTTAACCAGTGGACCATTGGGAGGTCCTCAGAGGTGGTGCTGAAGGGGACGTGGCCCCTCCGCAGGCCATAGTAGCCCTGGCCTGATGCTGGAGGAGAGGCAAGGCCAGAGCACTGGAGGCTAACAGGCTGATTCTGCCTCTTCTGCCTGTGGGTTGCAGGGACCTTGGCAAAGGGGTCCTGAGGTGAAGAGACCAGTGCCTCCTTGCTGTCTTTGAGGGCAAATAGAAACTTATGGGGAGCAGGGACTGCAGGCTGGCCTATGGGGCCTTCTACTGTCTTATGTTCTGTAAAAACTGACCCTCATTAAAAGAAAAGTGGGGGTGGGGGGCTTCCAGCTAGCTCAGCTGGTAAAGAAGCCGCCTGCAATGCAGGAGACCCTGGTTTAATCCCTTGGTGGGGAAGATACCCTGGAGAAGGAAATGGCAACTCACTCCAACATTCTTGCCTGGAGAATTCCCATGGACAGAGGAACCTGGTGGGCTATAGTCTGTGGGGTTGCAAAGAAATAACAACAACAAAAAAAACTGACCCTCATCCACTTTGGGGAGCAGGATATATTCTATTTCTTGATTTGGATGCTAGTTAGTTATACAGGTGGGTTCACTTAGTGAAATTTCTTACAGCTGAACACCTGGCGTGTTCAGTTCAGTTCAGTCACTCGGTCGTGTCTGACTATTTGCCACCCACGGACTGCAGCATGCCAGGCCTCCCTGTCCATCACCAAACCCCGGAGATCACCCAAGCTCATGTCCATTGAGTCCGTGATGGCATCCAACCATCTCATCCTCTGTCGTCCCCTTCTCCTCCTGCCCTCAATCTTTCCCAGCATCAGAGTCTTTTCAAATGAGTTATCTCTTCACATCAGGTGGCCAAAGTATTGGAACTTCAGCTTAAGCATCAGTCCTTCCAATGAATATTCAGGACTGATTTCCTTTAGGATGGACTGGTTGGATCTCCTTGCAGTCCAAGGGACTCTCAAGAGTCTTCTCCAACACTACAGTTCAAAGGCATCAATTCTTCAGCGTCAGCCTTCTTTATGCGTCAGCTCTCACATCTATACATGACTACTGGAAAAATCATAGCTTTGACTATACAAACCTTTGTCGGCAAAGTAATGTCTCTGCTTTTTACATGCTGTCTAGGATTGCTCATAGCTTTTCTTCTAAGGAGCAAGCATCTTTTAATTTCATGGCTACAGTCACCATCTGCAGTGATTTTGGAGCTGAAGAAAATGAAATCTCTCACTGTTTCCATTGTTTCTCCATCTATTTGCCATGAATTGATGGGACCGGATGTCATGACCTTGTTTTTTTGAGTGCTGAGTTTTAAGCCAGCTTTTTCACTCTCCCATTTCACTTTTATCAAGAGGCTCTTTAGTTCCACTTCACTTTCTGCCATAAGGGTAGTGTCATTTGCGTATCTGAAGTTATTGATATTTCTCCTGGCAATCTTGACTCAAGTTTGTGCTTCATCCAGCCCGGCGTTTTGCATGATATACTCTGTGTGTGCATGTTTTGTCACTCAGTCATGTCCGACTCTTTGTGACCCCATGGACTATGACCCACCAGGCTCCTCTGTCCATGGGATTCTCCAGGCAAGAATACTGGACTGGGTTGCCATTTCCTTCTCCAGGGGATCTTCCCCACCCAGAGATTGAACCCAGGTCACCTGCACTGCAGGCAGATGCTTTGCCATCTAAGTTAAACACGGTGACAATATACAGCCTTGACATACTCCTTTCCCAATTTGGAACCAATCCGTTGTTCCATGTCCGGTTCTATTACTTCTTGACCTGCATACAGGTTTCTTAGGAGGCAGGTGAGGTGGTCTAGTATTCCCATCTCTTGTAAAATTTTCCAGTTTGTTGTGATCCACACTGTCAAAGGCTTTAGGATAGGTAGTCAATGAAGCAGGTGTTTTTCTGGAATTCTCGTGCTTTTTCTTATGATCCAGTTAATGTTGGCAATTTGATTTCTGGTTCCTCTGCCTTTTCCAAATGTAGCTTGAACATCTGGAAGTTCTTGGTTCACGTACTGTTGAAGCCTAGCGTGGAGAAATTTGAGCACTAGTATGTTAGATGAGTGCAATTGTGTGTAGTTTGAACATTCTTGGGCTTCCCTGGTGGCTCAGCTGGTGAAGAATCCGCCTGCAATGCAGGAGACCTGGGTTTGATCCCTGGAGAAGGGAACGGCTACCCACTCCAGTATTCCTGGAGAATTCCATGGATTGTACAGTCCATGGGGTCACAAAGAGTCAGACACAACTGATTGACTTTCAAATAAATAAAATATATTGAACATTCTTTTTTTTTGCATTGCCTTTCATTGAGATTGGAATGAAAACTGACTGTTTCCAGTCCTGTGGCCACTGCTGAGTTTTCCAAAGTTGCTGGCATATTGAGTGCAGCACTTTAACAGCATCATCTTTTAGGATTTGAAATAGCTTGACTGGAATTCCATCACCTCCACTAGCTTTGTTCATAGTGATGCTTCCTAAGGCTCACTTGACTTCCCACTCCAGGATATCTGGCTCTAGGTGAGTGATCACACCATCATGATTATCTGGGTCATTAAGATCATTTTTGTATAGTTCTTCTGTGTATTCTTACCACCTCTTCTTAATATCTTTTGCTTCTGTTAGGTCCGTACTGTTTCTGTCTTTTATTATGCCCATTTTGCATGAAATGTTCCCTTGGTATCTCCAATTTTCTTGAAGAGATCTCTAGTCATTCCTATTCTATCATTTTCCTCTATTTCTTTGCATTGATCACTTAGGAAGGCTTTCTTATCTCTCTCTGCTATCTTTGGATCTCTGCATTCAGATGGGCATATCTTTCCTTTTCTCCTTTGTCTTTTGCATCTTTTCTCAGCTACTTGTAAGTCCTCCTCAGACAACCATTTTGCCTCTTTGCATTTCTTCTTAGGGATTTTTTTTTAAGTCTTTATTGACTCTGTTACATTGTTGCTTCTGTTTTATAGTTTAGATTTTTGTCCTGGAGGCATATGGGAGCTTAGCTAACATTCCAGGTTCCTGTGCAGTATTGCTCTTTAAGCACTGGACTTCACTTCCATCACCAGTCACATCCACAACTGGGCGTTGTTTTTGCTTTGGCTCAGCCTCTTCTTTCCATCTGGAGCTATTTCTCCACTCTTCTCCAGTAGCATATTGGACACCTACTGACTGGGGGAGTTCATCTTTCAGTGTCGTATCTTTTTGCCTTTTCATCCTGTTCTGAACACCTAGAGTGTAACTGAGGCCCAGAGAAAGCCAGTGCCCTGGCTAGGTCCCCCAGCGCTATGACAGAACCAGATCTGAAACATGACCTGCCTCCCTGGCTGCAAGGCCCTGCGTTTTCTGTGACACTCCTCTCCCTCCCTCCCCATCTGACATTCCACCAGTGTCAGCATGCAGGAGGGTGAAGGGATGAGGGCGAATGGGGAAGGAGGGGAGGAAGAGGCGCATGGGAGGGAGAAGTCAAGGGGTAACTGTCCTGAATACCCCTCCTCCAGCCACCAGGCCCATCCGAGCCTCATTCACTCACAGGGGACCCCTGGTCACTCCCCAGACTGTCGCCCTCCTGCCTCTGAGCTTTACCTGATATTGCAGGCCTGCAAACCCTCTGGGCACCGGGCCCTGAGCTGGGCTTCAGGGATGCAACTGTGAACCAGGGCCCACAGTCCCTGCCCGTGGGGCCCTTCCAGTGTGGCGTGAAAGTGTTGATCACCTTTATTTAGGCTTTTATAAGCATGCAGGCGCAGATGAGGATGAGCTTCCCTGGTGGCTCAGTGGTAAAGAATCTTCCTGCCAATTCAGGAAACGTGGGTTCGATCCCTGGGTTGGGAAGATCCCTTGGAGAAGGAAATGGCAACCCACTCTGGTATGCTTGCCGGGAGAGTTCCAAGGACTGAGGTGCCTGGGGGGCTACAGTCCATGGGGTCTCCAAGAGTCGGACACAGCTCAGGGACTAAACAACAACAACAACGGCTTATGAGGACATGTGTTCATCTTTGTATTTGGATTTCTCCGGAAGATGTCACAGAGAAACCCGACCGCAGTGTTTGGCCAGCCCACGACGTGTGTGTTTGTTAACAGTGCTCCGCACGTGTACACACACTGCGCGGTCTGCATGCACACATATGCATAAGCGTAGATAGCACTGTACCGGCGTGAACAGCTGTGTGTGTGTGCGTGCGTTCATGTATGTGAACGTGCGTCTTTATGTGTGTTGCCCGTGCCTGTGTACATCTGTCTGTCCTTGGTTTTCGGCGCACATTTGTGTGTGGGGGGTGCACATCTCCGTGAACACTTAGAAGCACTTGCGGTGGGTGTCTCTGTGGCCACACGGAGCTGCAGAGAGGTGCGGGAGGGGGCTGTGTGTCTGGACACCAGCTGTGCCTTTGCACTCGGAGTGTATAGTGTGTGCATGCTGGCACGCACGGGTACGCAGGTGTACACAGTGCAGGAGCACACCTTTGTGGATTCAGGCCTTCCTTGTGTTTGTGTGTGCCCGCAGAGCCCTCTCTGTGCACGGCGGTGTAGGGAGCGCCCCCCTCCCCCAGCCCAGTGCACGTGCATTTCCGAGGTTGTGTATGTTCATGCCTGTGTCTGTGTCTGCCTCCAGGCCAGTTCTGAGCAGGCACACAGCACCCTGGGTGTGTGCCACCCCACATCCATCAGGGAGCACAGCACACTCCTGTGGGGAGGAGGGCAGTTCCCCATCTTTTAGCAGAGTTTGAGAAAAGACAGAGAGACGCAGGCAGGGCCTGGCTGCTGCTTACCTGGTACAAGATGCTAAAGAGTGAGGTAGAAGCTGGCCAGGACTGCCAGCTGCCCGCTGCACCCAGCCGGGGTCCAGGGAAACGGCCTCCTCCCTGCAGCTCCTCCCCACACCTCCTCCTGGCCTCTAGGGATGGCAGGGGCAGGAGACAGCAGGTGTTCTTGCCGAGCAGGCTGAGGCCTCCCCCGGGCCCCTTGCCAAGGGAGGCTTTCCTGAGCCTTGGAGCTTAGAGAGGTCGGCCGCCGCCTGCCACCTCCCTGCTCCGGCCTCTCACACCTGTGCCCGGGCCTGTCTGCTGCGAGCGTCTTCGTAGGCTCCAGTGGCAGGCCGTGGAGCCTGGCTCCTCTTGACTTTTTCTCCATTGCATCTCCCTGGCTTCAAGGCCCAGGTCGGAGCTGGGCCAGGGCTGTCCTCTTAAGAAGCTGGAGCCTCTGGTGAAGGCAAGATTCACAAGAAGAGCCTTCCTTTTTTTAAAAAAAAAATTTTTTAATTTATTTTTTAATTGAAGGATAATTGCTTTACAGAATTTTGTTGTTTTCTGTCAAATCTCAACATGAATCAGCCATAGATGTGCATCTATCCCCTCCCTTTTGAAACTTCCTCTCATCTCCCACCGCATCCCACCCCTCTAGGTTGATACGGAGCCCCTGTTTGAGTTTCCTGAGCCAGCCAGCAAGTTCCCATTGGCTGTCTATTTTACATATGGTAAGTTTCCATATTACTCTCTCCGTATATCTCACCCTCTCCTCTCCATCCCAATGTCCATCAGTATATTCTCTATGTCTGTTTCTCCATTGCTGCCCTGTAAATAAATTTCTCAGTACCATTTTCCTAGATTCTGTATATATGTGTTAGAATATATTTGTCTTTCTCTTTCTGACTTACTTCACTCTGTATAATAAGTTCTAGGTTCATCCACCTCACTAGAACTGACTCAAAGGCTTTCCTTTTTATGGCTGAGTAATATTAAAAAATATATTTATTTATTTGGCTGTGTCGGCTCTTAGTTACAGCACACAGGATCTTCCGTCTTCACTGAGGCACGCGGGATCTTTAGTTGTGGCGTGTGGGATCTAGTTCCCTGACCAGGGACCAAACCTGGACCTCCTGCATTGGGACTGTGGAGACTTTGCCACTGGACCACCAGGGAAGTCCCAGTGTGTCCTTCCTTAAGCTGCCGGCCTGGGTGGTAGTGATGGAGCCGGTATGCAGAAAAGGAGCTTGTTCACGCTTTCTCTGTCCATGGGAACCTCTGTGGTTCCTAACGTAGGTCAGTGATGGTCTTCCGTTCACCACAGCTTGCTTCTCCCCCATCCCCATCCGACTCCCTCATCCCTTTGGGGTTGCTGTACCCTGGTCCCTGCAGTCTCCTCCTCACCTGGCACAATGCTTCATCCTCAGAAGACATTGGGGCCTCCCACAACCCTCCTTTCCTCGCTCAGTCTCCCTCCAGCACCACGAGGACCCCCCTGGCTAACACGTTGGGCTCCCTCTTTCTCCATCCCTCCATCCGGGGGACTTGGTTTGGCTCCTGCACTGTGGTCCACCCTGACCTGGTCATCGCTCGCACGGCCGTACTTCTGAGATCTGAAATTCAGACATCCCTGCTTCCAACCCACTTCCCACCTATCTAGCCCTCACTCTTCTGAGAGTATTTTATGCTTGCCACCTTCTTCCAGACCCCTCTGGTCCCAACCCTCCTCAGGATGACTACCTCTTTCTGTGCAGTGTCCTGAGATGTTCCCACTGCAGGGTCAAGCCAGCCTCACCAGGCTTCGCCTCTAAGTGACCGCATTGCCACTTTAGATCTCCAAGACCATGGCCTTCTGGAAGTCTGTCTCCAGTCCATTGTCTTCTGAACACTAGACCCACTGTGTTTGCTGCCCCTGACATCGCCTCTGTGTCCTTAAAGCCTACATAGGCCCTTCCCACCCCAATCCCGCCCTCCCCTCTTCCAGGACTCCCCCTCAGAGAATGGTACCCCAGCCATGTCTTCTGGGCCAGAAGTCAGGATATTACCCTTCTTCTTCTTCACCTCCATCTTCCACATCCAGTCAGTCACCAAGCATCTGTGCTTAGGGTTCATTGAGCTTCTTGGATACTGGTTTCATTAAATTTTTCATGGAAGTTTTTCATCCAGGAGTTCTTCCAATATTCTTCTGTTCCCTTTCCCCCTTTCCTTTGGGACACCAACTATCCATAGATTAGGCTGCTTGGAATTATTCTACAGCTGACTGGTGTTCTTCCCATTTTTAAAAACATTTTTTCTCCATGTTTCATTTTGGAAAGTTTTTATTGCCATGCCTTCATGTTCACTAACGTTTCTTCTGCCTTATCTAATCTGCCACAAATCCCACTCAGTGCATTTTTTTACCTCAGACATTGCAGTTTTCAACGTCTTGCTTGAAGATTTATTAAGTGGGCTTTTAGCAATACTGTCTAGGACTAACTCTTCCCCACTTCTGAGACAAGACCTTCCTAAGTGCTCTCCCCACTTCCCTGTGAATTATGACTTTTCCAGTCTAGCTGGTGGGAACAGGCAGTATTCCCAGCCCTGTGTGAGCATCTGACACAGTTCCCTCTAATCCTTTCATATGGTTCTTTCTTGAAAACCACTGTTTAATTTTTTTTTTCTTCTGTCTGAATTTTTTGGTTGTTTCAGGTGGGATAGGAAATCTGGCCTCCATTACTCCATCTTGGCCAGAAGCAGAGGTCAGTTGTCCTTGTTTTTTCAGCTGCTCATGTTGTGTCCAACTCTTTGTGACTCCATGGACGGCAGCACACCAGGCTTCCCAGTCCTTCATCATCCCTCAGAGTTTGCGCTGACTCTTTGAGACGCCATCGACTGCAGCATGCCAGTCTTCCCTGTCCTTCACTGTCTCCCAGAGTTGGGTAAAACTCATGTCCATTGAATCAGTGAGGCTTCCAACCTTCTCATCAGAAGTCAGTTATCAAATCTTAAATGACTCTACTTCCTAGCAACTCTCGAATCTCTCTCCTCTCTCAACCCCTGCCGTGGATCCAGACCCCAGTGGCTCTTGCCTGGCATCACCCACAGCCTCCAGGGCTTTCTCTTCTCCCTCTTACCATTTCTTGTAGCAGCAGCCAGAGCCATCTTTCCAGACCACACTCTGACCATCCCTCTCCCTAATTCAAGCCCTTTGACTCTTCGTCGTCTTGGAGTTAATTTCAAACTCCTGTTTGTGGCTCCCTGGGTCTTGATGCAGCCAAACTGAACTGCATGTAACTCTGCCAAGGGATCATTTTTGTTCTATGGGGACCTTGCTGTTACTCCTGTCTCCCCTCTTCCCTTCTCCTCCTCCTCCACCTTCTCTGGGAGGCCCTCTCTCCCCTCTCTTTTGCAAATCTTCACAAATAACTCTGGATCTTAAGTGCATGAGATGTCTGTGTCCCCAAGGCTGGGCCTCCCTAAGGGCAAGACCCTGGCCCCTCATGCTGAGCCCTGCCTAACTTATTCACTGAATGAATGAATGACAAGAAGAGAAGAGCATAATGGACCACAGGGAGGGCTGCCAGGAAGGGGAGGGAGGCCAGGCTGTGGCCTCCTCCCAGTCCTCCCCCACTGCCCACTTGCTGTGTGATTGCGGGCCCTCTGGCTTGGTTGCCACACTTGCCTGTTCCCACAGCATCACAGCATGATTTACTGTCTGTCTGAACCCATCCCCCTTGTTTGACTGATGGGGAAACCGAGGCCCAGTGGCAGGGGAGAGCTGGACCCTCAGATCACTGAAAAGTTGTAGCTGAGCCATGAAAGACGCCAGGATTCTTGGCCTCTGGAGGTGAGGAATTCAGTCCAGGGCCAGTGACGAGGCTTGATCACTCAAAGCTTTTGTGTAATAAAGTTTTATTAAAGTATAAAAGAGATAGACAAAGCTCCTGACCTAGACATCAGAAGAGGGCAGAAAGAGTGCCCCCTTGCTAGTTTTTAGCAAGCTGTTTTATGTATGTTGCTGCTGCTGCTGCTAAGTCGCTTCAGTCATGTCCAACTCTGCGCGACCCCATAGCCAGCAGCCCACCAGGCTCCCCCGTCCCTGGGATTCTTCAGACAAGAACACTGGAGTGGGGTGCCATTTCCAGCTATTAATCCAGATAAGAGAAACACCTCAAGGCTGAGGGAGTTTCCCCAGGCCCCCTCCCACAATATTTATTTCTGAGATAGGATGGAACGAGGTGTGTCATCCCCCAGCCATAAAACAATTGATATGAATAACGGTTTGTTGAGGTATTATCAGCCCAAGGTTTGAGAACAGGAAAAAAGTTAGTCTTAGGTAGAACCATTTTGAAGAAAGGCAAAGTCCAAAGCTAATACAGTTTCATTAACATAGCTAGGAAAAACATTTCCGTAAGAAAAATGTTCGGTTTGAGAAAAGTTAAGTTCAGGTGAACCCAGGTGTAGTCATGGCAACACGAAATTTTAACAGAAACCTCCTTTTGATTTTGTATAGAGAAGGAAAAAAAATCTGATGCTTGTAGTTTGTTTCTGCCTGCCTCTTAAGGAAGAAATAAAACATGTCTGACCCTTGCAGCCTGTTTCCTCCGTTTGGAGACCCCTGGCCTTCCTGCTTGCCACCCTCTCATCACAGGTGCATCAGTGGCAGAGTCCAGCTAGAGGCCCACATGTCAGCTCATTTCTGCGATTCTGGACTTCGGTAAGGAGTGTGGAGAAAAAGGAGTCCCCACTCCCCATGTCCGGAAGGCAGCCTCATGGGCAGGCTGGGGCACTCAGGGACTGGGACCAGGGCTTCTCTGCACCTGGTGTTTCCCCAGGATTCAGAACCCAGCTGGAGCACTGGAGGAGGAGGGTCACTCTGAAGGGGTCACACATCCGACTGTGGTGGGAACTTAGTGGGAGGAGGCTCAAGGTCAGCCTGAGGTCACCCCTTGTCCAATTTGATTATTCATTAACCAGGCAAGTCTAGGCACTGAGTTAATGACCAACATTAACTGGGGAGGGGGTAAATTCTTCCCCTGAGTGTGGGCATGACCTGCAAGGGCGGGGAAAGCCTGTAAATGAGCAATTGGTGGGAAAGCTCTTCCCTTTTCATTCATTTTCACCCCTTCATTGATTCACTCACTCACTCACGAATCCACTTCTCTCTCTGTGCCTGCCAGTGAGTAGAATCTTGGAAACCCAGCTGGTGCAGGAGAGGCAGAGCTGCAGAGACAAGGGCAGTCCAGAGTGGTCCGGGCTGTGGCAGGGGCAGTGCAGGGGTCTGGGGAGTGCAGAGGAGACCCCCATCCCCAGGCCAGCTCGGTGGGGTTGGTGAGGCTGCTAGGAGAGGGTGAGGCCCCAGGGGAGACGGGCAGGTCCCATGCGGCCGGACCATCTGCTGGTTTGTGGAATGTGGGGGCCTTGTAGGTTCTCAGCCCCACCCCACCCAGCTCAGCTTCTGTAACATCTCCGAGGACAGGGATGAAGCCATCAAGCCCACTCCTGTCTTGGCTTTCCCTTCACCAAGAGACTCAACAGCGGACTTCCTCCAGTGGTCTGGCCAGCTCCTACCCCATCCCCAGTGCCTGGCCCCCAGGCAATGTCCCTGGACAAGATGAATCAGGAAGGGGTCCAGGGAGGCCAAGGTGCAAGCTGAGGAGGGGGCAGTGTGTCCTCCCTTGGGGTTCCATGGGTGCCCAGCTGAGGTGAAGATCCTGTCCGAGGGAAGGTTCCGAGGATGGAGAGTCTCCAGAGACCATCTGGGCCTGGGCTTGGAGGAGCCTTGTGTGTTCAGGCAGGGATACAGATGGAAACTGGACTGGGAGGTGAAGTTGGGGTTCAGCAGTGGGAGGGCAGAGAGAGGGGGCGGGGGGAAGACCGCAGGGGGGGCGGGGGGGGGGGGGGGGGTCTTCTGGGAGAGTGGTGGGAGCTGCAGGGGCTTTTCAGAGGACCCTGTCGGGGATGGGCCTGGGACTGGCCTGGGAGCTGGGGACCAGGTGCCTGAGTGTGTCCTTATGTGAGTGTGTCATTGCATGTGTATCTTGATAGTTCCACACGCTCGTGCCTGCTGGATAAATGGCTCCCTCCCGAAGGCCCCGTCCTCTCACAGTAAGGTCTCCTTACTAGGGGCCCTGCCTAGCCACTCCCCATCACCTCTGGAGAAGCTGGCAGGATGAGATGGGCTGGAGCCTCACTGTCGCCCCTTCCCCTCCCTATTCACTGGCGAGACTGAGAAGAACGGCCCCGTGGGCTGTGTTCTCCTCCCATCCTCCTTGATTCAGGGAAGTGCCCGGATGAGGGTGGCTCCAGGTAAAGGTGTGATGCTCTTCGGAACCACATGGACCATAGTCCGCCAGGCTCCTCTGTCCATGGAGTTCTCCAGGCAAGAATGCTGGAGTGGGGTGCCATTCCCTTCTGCAGGGGATCTTCCCAACTCAGGGGTCAAACCCAGGTCTCCTGCATTGCAGGCAGAATCTTTACCATCTGAGTCACCAGAGAAGCCCCTTTGAATAAAGGTGGCTCCCCTTAAATTTGTTTTTTAAAATTTTTGATGGGATCCTAGTTCCCTGACCAGGGATCAAACCTGCTCCTCCCTGCATTGGAAGCACGGAATCCTAACCCCTGGTTCTTCAGGGAAGTCCCAAGGTGGCTCCTCTTATTGAAACTAAACAAGACCGTTCCGAGGACACTTCATAGCCCCTGTCTCAGTCTGTCCAGGATTGAGAACCAGAATCCTAGAGCGGGACCCAGGCAAGGAGGCCTCATGAGGTAGACAAGGGGAGAAGCCCACCCGGGCGGGGGTGGGGGGGTGGGGGTGGGGTGGGTATGCCCCCCCCCCCCACCAAGCAGGCCTTTAACCCTTTGGCCTCAGTCTGAGCCTCACTGCAAAGCCTCAACCACCACGGGAGGCCCTGATGCCTCTCTCCACCAGACTCCAACCGGTGGGGCTGAATCTCATCTCGACGGGTGGGCCCAACGCCGGAGGCCAACGAGTTGGTGGGGAAGCGCTGGATCGGTTCTCTCCCTGCCGCCCCCTGACCCCTCCCTGCCCCGGGAACCGAGGGCACGGGTTCCAGGCAGCAGGCAGGGCAGCTGGGCCGGGAGGGTGGGGGGTGGGGGTGGAACTGCAATTCCAGCCCGGGCAGGGGCGGGCACCAGACGGCTCCCCCCGACCCCGCCTCCCCGCTTGCTCCCAACAAAGGCCTAGCCGGGAGGAGAGGGCCTGTTTGTTCAGCTCTGCCGCTGGTCGAGGGGGGAGCAGGAAGCATAGTTTCAAAGCGGTTTCACCCTTTGTTATCCCTGCCCGGTCCCACCCTCCACACCCCAGGCTGCATTCCAGAATCTGGAGGGGGTGTCCTGCACCGGGAGAAATCCGCTTAACCAGAGGAGGCTCGGGTTACAGCCGAGCTGCTGGGGAGGAGTCGGGCCCTTGCCAGCCTGACACCGAACATTCCGGAAGGTTGGTCTCCAGGTCCACCGGGTCCCTACCCTGGGACCCTCTGGGGCCTTTGGGCCTCGAGGGGTAGGAGCAGGGAAGAGGATGGAAAATCTGGGGGTGGTGGGGTCCATCCTCGTGTACGCATGCGACAAAACAGGGTTTGGGTGGGGTTTTTCTCTTTTTTTCTGGGAGGGGACCCAGGACTTTTCTGTTCCTGGGGTGTGATCTCAGATGGAATCTGCAGGGTGGCTCCTGATTTGCACGAGGTGGGCTAGGGTGAGGCAGGAGGCTTTCTTTCCAAATAAGGCAAACTGTGTGTCTCTGCCTTTCCGTACTTTCCTACCGTGTACTTCACAGAAGCTAGAACACTCGGCTTACGCCTACAGCTCCGCGATTTCGCACACGTCTGTTCCTGTGTGATCACTACCCAGGGCAAGAGTCCGGGCTCCATCACCTGGAGCTGTTCCCATGATGCTCCACCCAACAGGGACCTGCTAATCTGACCTTCTACCAAGTATAATCAGAGGAGGGTCTCTTTTATGCCTGCCTTAAAAACACTGTCTTCACTTCTTTGGTTGCCGGGGTCTTAGTTGCTGCGCGCAAGATCTTCGATTTACTGAGGCTGGTGGGACTTGGTTCCTGACCAGGAATCAGATCGGCATCCCCTAGATTGGGAGCTTGGAGTTTCAGCCACTGGACCACCAGGGAAGTCCCTGTGCCTGGCTTTTCCGCTCCACATATTTTGGGGATTCATCTCTGTACTGGTCCTTTTTCATTGTTCAGTTGAATTTTGCCACTTATTGGTTTCGTCTCCTGTCAATGGCTATTCCGGTTTCTGGTCTCTGACTGATGAGTGAGGTTACCGTGTTACCTGTCCTTTTGTGGAGTGGGAGGGGCTTGATATGACGCTTTTATTCATCCCCTGACTCCTGACTAGAATACAGAGCTTCAGGGCCTTTGCGTATGCCGTTATCTCTGTCTGGATGCTCTGCTCCTATCCTTCTTGGAGATCTTGGCCTTCCCGGATCCCCTGGTCTAACGATGTCCCCCAGCCCTCACTCCAGAGTCCTCTTCTTGGCTCTGTTGTCTTTATGGCACTTGTTGCCATTTGCATCCATCTATCCCTTGACTTGTCTCTACCCAAATTTCCTGCTGTCTGAAGGCAACCACTTCTGCCTCATGTACCCTAGCGCTCAGCACGGGGCCTGGTGCGGGGTGGTGGTCCCTCAGCTACTTGTGGGTGCTTCTGAAGGCACTGCTTCCCCGGTGGCTCAGTGGTATAGAATCCGCCTGCCAATGCAGGAGACTCAGTTTCAATCCCTGGATGGGGAAGATCCCTTGGAGAAAGAAATGGCAACCCATTCCAGTATTCTTGCCGTGGAAATCCCATGGACGGAGGAGCCTGGCAGGCCACAGTCCACAGGGCTGCAAAGAGTGGGACACAACTTAGTGACTAAAGAACAACAACAAGTAGGCATTGGGAGGTGGGGACTCTGCTAGCCTCAGAGGTATAGCCTCTCCTGGGGAGGCTTCCTGCAACCATGACCCCTGTCCCAAGGGGTCAGGCAAAGAGGGTGGGAGATCTGTGGGCTGCAGTCATATCTGCCTTATCTCTTGGCTAATGGTTTGCCAACATAAGCAAACCATTCCAGGAGACAGGAGGGTGGGGGCAGAATTCAGCCTTGTCTCCACTCCTGCCTCAACCTGAGCAGCTCAGCCTTCATCTGTTTTATAAACACAGGTGTAGGAAAGTCTGCCTGCTGAAAAGGGAGGTTTGGAAATGACTGCTGTAGGCAATAGGGAGCTACGGAGGATTTAAGAGATAGAGTGATATGGAGGAAGTCAGCAGCAACCATCTATCCCGGGCTGGTAGAAAGAAGGGCTGGACTTGATCATTTTGCCATCAGCCCTCCATGGGCTGGGAAATGGCCCCACTTATTTGCAAGGTCGCTTTAGGCCTGAGAGTATAGAGTGAGGGAAGACCCACAGGTCTTCAGAGCTGGGTAAGCTCAGCAAGTGAAAGCCACAAGTTGGGATAACACGGCTGGGGAACAGCAGACCTGCTTTGAACTGGGGAGTAGTCATGTCCCCACACAAGACATTTGGGGAATTCCCTGGTGCTCCAGTGGTTAGGACTCTATCTTTCCACTGAAGGGGGCACGGGTTGGATCCCTGGTCAGGGAACTTACATGCCACATGGCATGGCCAAAAAACTGAAACAACATTTTGGACATCATGCCTTCTGATAGCATGCAGGAACCCTGCTTCTGAACTCTGGGGGACCCTGGTGTTGAGCCCCATTGGCTGAAGGATGGAGGACCTGGGATGGAAGGGGATGGGCTCACAGCCAATCCCCCAGCTGCTTAGAGGCGGGCACAGGTGAGAAGCAGTGTCCCACAGGAAAGGCAGTGCTGGGTCACCTCCCTCCCTTCCCTTCCAGCCCTGAAGGGCCAAGCTGCTGTAGGTTCTTCCTCCCAGACTCCTCCCCTGTTTACCTGCTGGCAGGACGCACAGGTCCTGTGGGTGTAGGGGTGGGGGTATGGAGGAGCTCTGCCTGCATTCCTGTGTAGCATCTGGGGATCTGGCCTGCTTCTACAGGTGCTGGGACCAGGAGACCAGCCCTCCAGCCCTTGCCCAGCTTCTGTCTCACTAACTACCAGAAGGTCTGGGGGGGTACAGAAGGGTCAGTGACATCATGGACACAGTCAAGTGTTTGCTGAGCCCTCTTTGTGTGCCAGGAATAATCTGGGGACCCCTGATGGTTAGGATAGGACCGATCCTGCCTTGGTTGTGGGGCACCTGCACCCTTAGTGGGGAACCACGATCTGGTGCTAAGATCTGTGATGAGGGATGCTGAAGACTGGTAGATGAGGGGAACGGTAAATGAGAGGAGAGGAGGGGGCCCAGGCAGGCCCAGGTCAGGACCAGCATACCCATGGCCTTGGGGCAGGGCTCCTGGGAGAGCTGGTGAGTTTCATAGGACTGGGTCCTCTGGGTCCCAAAGAGGCTGCCATGAGCCATGTTATCCTGCATGAATGAAGTCCTGGTCACCTTTCTAATCCAGGCAGAGCTTCTTTCTCATGCTTCAGCGTGCAGGGCAGGGGAGGAGGAGGAAGAGCTGGCTTAAAATGCAGAATCTCTGGCCCAGCATCCCATGTTTCTAGTTTGGATCCCAGTAATGTGGATTTTGGGTGTTAGTTCTAGAAGGTCTTGTAGGTCTTCATAGAACCATTCAACTTCAGCTTCTTCAGCATTACTGATTGGGGCATAGACTTGGATTACTGTGATATTAAATAGTTTGCCTTGGAAACGAACAGAAATCATTCTGTTGTTTTTTGAGATTGCATCCAAGTACTACATTTCAGACTCTTGTTGACTGTGATGGCTACTCCATTTCTTCTAAGGGATTCTTGCCCATAGCAGTAGATATAATGGTCATCTGAGTTAAATTCACCCATTCCAGTCCATTTTAGCTCACTGATTCCTAAAATGTCGATGTTCATTCTTGCCATCTCCAGTCTGACCACTTCCAATTTACCTTGATTCATGGACCTAACATTCCAGGTTCCTAAGCAATATTGTTCTTTATAGCATCGGACTTTGCTTCCATCACCAGTCACATCCACAACTGGGCATTGTTTTTGCTTTGGCTCCATCTCTTCATTCTTTCTGGAGTTATTTCTCCACTCTTCTCCAGTAGCACTTTGGGCACCTAGCCATCTGGGGAGTTCATCTTTCAGTGTCCTATCTTTTTGCCTTTTCATACTGTTCATGGGGTTCTCAAGGCAAGAATACTGAAGTGTTTGCCATTCCTTTCTCCAGTGGGCCATGATTTGTCAGAACTCTCCACCATGATCCGTCCGTCTTGGGTGACCCTACACGGCATGGCTCACAGTTTCATTGAGTTACACAAGGCTGTGATCCAAATGATCAATTTGGTTAGTTTTCTGTAATTGTGGTTTCCATTCTCCTTGCTCCTTGGAAGAAAAGCTGTGACAAACCTAGATGTGTATTAAAAAGCAGAGACATTACTTTACTGACAAAGGTCTGTATAGTCAAAGCTGTGGTTTTTCCAGTCAGCATGTATAAGATGTGCGTTGGATCATAAAGAAAGCTGAGTGCAAAAGAATTGATACTTTTAAACTGTGATGTTGGAGAAGACTCTTGAGAGTCCCTTGGATTGCAAGGAGATCCAACCAGTCCATCTTAAAGGAGATCAGTCCTGAATATTCATTGGAAGGACTGATGCTGAAGCTCCAATACTTTGGCCACCTGATGTGAAGAGCGGACTCACTGGAAAAGACCCTGATGCTGGGAAAGATTGAAGGCAGGAGGAGAAGGGGATGACAGAGGAGGAGATGGTTGGATGGCATCACCGACTTGATGGGCATGAGTTTGAGCAAGCTCTGGGAGTTGGTGATGGGCAGGGAAGCCTGGCGTGCTGCAGTCCATGGGGTCACAAAGGATCAGACATGACTGAGCTACTGAACTGAACTGAATTTAACATGGATTGTAGGGTTTCCCTGGTGGCTCAGCAGTAAAGAATCCGCCTGCTAGTGGAGGAGACTTGGGTTTGATCCCTGGCTCGAGACCCCTGGAGAAGGAAATGGCAACCCATTCCAGCATTCTTTGCCTGGAGAATCCTATGGACAGAGGAGCCTGGCGGGCAACAGTCCACGGCGGTTGCAAAGAGTCCGATACAATTTAGCGTCTGAACAGCAACAATCTGCATTTTACTAGCCGTCCCATCTTCCTTTCCTAGGGCTGCAGCAATACCTGACCTCAGACTGGGCGGCTTGATATTAATACAACAGAAATTTATCCTCTCGTGGTTCTGGAGGCCCAAGTCCAAACTGAGCCTTACTGGGCTCAGACAAGTGTCAGCAGGGCTCGTTCTTTCTGGAGGCCCCAGGAGAGAATCTGTTCCTTGTCTCTTCCAGCTTCCAGAGGCGGCTGGCATTCCTTGGCTTGTGACCCCATCAGTCCAGGCTCGGCTTCTGTCTTCAGATCACCTTTCCTCCCATCAGATCTCCGGTGCCTTCCTCTTATAAGGACAATTGTGATTCCAATTAGGGCCTGTCTGGAAAATCCAGGGTAACTTCCCCCATCTCAGGATCCTTCATTTAATCACACCTACAGTAGCCCCTGTGCCTTATCAGGAAACGCTCGCAGGTTTCAGGGAGTTATTTGGGAGTTATTCAGCCTATCACTCATCCGCCTAGTGATTCCAGACACTGTCCTGAGAAATCCTGGTCTGAAGGCTTATTTATTTAACTGATGCCTGCTCTATCCTGATTCTCTGAACTTACAGAAATAGGGCACCATTCAGCATTCATTTAACAAGTCCTCATGGAGCACTCACTCTTTGCCAGGCCCTGTGCTGGACATTGTGGACATCGAGGTGAGGTGGACCCAACCCATCACGCTGCAAACCTGGGACGAGGCAGAGATCAGGCTCCCAGCCCTTGACCCTAAGGTTAGTGGTATTGTAAAACAAAAGACCCTTCTTGTTGATGTGTGTGGCGCCCCCACCCCCCCCCCCCCCCCCCCCGTGTGTAGCAGCACCGGTCTGGGACTACCCCAGCTCCAGGCCGCCTCCTGGAGACCTAGGCTGTGCTGTTGTTCAGATGCTCAGTCGTGTTGACTCTTTGTGACCCCCTGGGCTGCAGCACGCAGACCCCAGGCTTCCCTGTCCTTCCTTGTCTCCTGGAGTTTGTTCAAACTCATGTCCATTTAGTCGATGATGCCATCTGACCATCTCATCCTCTGTTGCCCCCTTCTCCTGCCCTCAGTCTTTCCCAGCATCCGAGTCTTTTCCAATGAGTCAGCTCTTCACATGAGGTGGCCAAAGGATTGGAACTTAAGCTTCAGCATCAGTCCTTCCAAAGAATATTCAGGACTGGTTTCCTTTAGGATTGACTAGTTTGATCTCCTTGTTTCCAAGGGACTCTCAGGAGCCTTCTCCAGCACCCAGTTCAAAAGCATCAATTCTTCAGCATCAGCCTTCTTTATGGTCCAGCACTCACATCTATACATGACTACTGGAAAAATCATAGCTTTGACTAGACGAACCTTTGTCAGCAACGTGATGTCTCTGCTTTTTAATATGCTGTCTAAGTTTGTCATAGCTTTCCTTCCAAGGAGCAAGCATCTTTTAATTTCATGGCTGCAGTCACCATCTGCAGTGATTTTGGAGCCCAGGAAATAAGATCTGTCACTGTTTCCATTTTTTTCCCCATCTATTTGCCATGAAGTGATGGGACCGGATGCCACGATCTTCGTTTTTTGAACGTTGAATTTTAAGCCAGGGTTTTCCCTCTCCTCTGGCTGTGGGAGGCCCCCTTTCCCTCCTGCTGGACTCCAGGAGGGAACCAGGTGGCCTCCACTGTTCCCTGAGGATTCAGCTCTGGGAGAAGAAGGGACAGCCCTGACCTGGGAGCTGGCCCCCCGCTGGGCTGCATGTTTTGTCCAGGTGTCCCAAAGAGTCGGACATAACTGAAGCGACTTAGCAAGCCAGCTTATTGCTTATGCCAGCCTGAGTCAGGATGCCTGTTACCTGCAGCCAGAAGCATCCCCACTGAAGCAACATGGGGAAGAGACAGCCAGTTGTCCAGAGGGCTTGGCCAGTGTGCCCTGAGACCGCTCATATCCAGTCCCACTCCTCCCCCCCCACCCTCAGCTCCCCCTTGCCTGTCTGCCATTCCCTAGAGGCTCCTCTGCTGCGAATCCCTTTCTTCTTCTTTTTTAAAAAATTTTATTATCTATCTATTTTTGGCTATGCTGGGTCTTTGTCGCTAAGCAGGCTCTCTAGTTGCAGCAAGAGGGGGCTCCTCTTCCATGGGGTACACGGGCTTCTCATTGCAGTGGCTTCTCTTATTGCAGAGCACGGGCTGTAGAGCATGGACTCAGTCATGGCTTATGGGCTTACTTGCTCCTCAGCATGTGGGGGTCTTCCCAGATCAGGGGTTGAACCCGTGACCCCTGCACTGATAGGTGGATTCTTAGCCACTGGACCAGCAGGGAAGTTCCTCTTTTTTTTGTTGTTTTAAGATATTTTAATTTTATTGGAGTAGAGTTGATTTCCAGACTGTGTTAGTTTCAGATGTACAGCACGTGGTGCGGTTATACATGCATTCTTTTTTTAATTAATTAATTATTCTTAACCACTGGACCACCAGGGAAGTCCCCTTTGTTTGCTTGTTTTTTTAAGAATCTTTTCTCATCTGGGTTTTCACACAGTATTGGGTAGAGCTCCCTGTGCTTTACAGGAGGCTTCGTTGGTTATCTTCTATACAGTAGTGTGCTTGTCTTCACCCCAAGCTCCTGTCATTCCCTTCCTTTGAGCTCTCCTGTTCTTTGTCCTACAGTGTTCAGCTCACATGATACCTCCTCCGTCCTGTCTTCCCAACCTCCCAGGGCAGAAACACCATCATAAAAAAGGTTCACCGACAAGAGCAGAGACTTCTCTGGGGCCAGGGACTGGCTAAGGCCTTTCCAACGTGATCAGCTACAAAGGAAGCGCTCTTCTCATCACCCTCGCTTTATAGACAAGAGGGTGGAGGTCATTCACAGACCTGAGGTCTGCCTGGCTCCAAGTGCACACTGGAAATTAACCACCAACTGTGAGATTCCTCTTTCTGCAGCCTCAGAATTTAGTTCGCCATCCTCCTCAGGGATTCCTTGCCCTTCATCTCTCCTGTATCCAGCCCAGGAGCACAGGAGTGGGAGGGGGATTGTAAAATATAAATTCTTTTTTTTTTTTTTTTTAAAAAAGAGGCCAGGGGTGCCGTGAGCAAAATCTCCATGCCACCTCTTATGGGCAAACCTGCAAATAGCATCACTGGGGCAGCATGTGGACAGTTAGACAAAGGCTGAGTGCTTGGGAAAGTGAGTGAGGAGGGGGCATTGGGTGGCATCACCACGGGCCCTTTAGCATTGGCGTTCACAGCAACAAAAAAATCCTGTCTAATTCTCGCCAGGTTTTCTTTTCTTTTTTTTTTTTTAATATTTATTTATTTTGCTGAGCCAGATCTAAGTTGCAGCTTGTGGGATCTAGTTCCCTGACCAGGGATTGAACCTGGGCCCCCTGCTTTGGGAGCACGGAGTCTTAGCCACCGGGCCACTAGGGAAGTCCCAGAAACCACTCCAGTACCGACGCTTCATTTAGTCTGGCGTCAGCTGGGATCACACTGGTCACTCCCGGGTGCAGGTGGTGGTTTAGTCACTCAGTCCTGTCCGACTGTTTGCAGCCCCGTGGACTATAGCCCGCCCGGCTCCTCGGTCCATGGGATTTCCCAGGCAAGAATACTGGAGTGGGTTGCCATTTCCTTCTCCATTATGGGTGCAATGTTTCTGCTAAATATTCCATGCCCTTGACCTCACTGACTGCAACCCTGTGATAGGCATGCCTTTATTATCCTTGTACACAGAGGGGGAAACTGAGCCCCAGAGAGAGTAGGTGAACCACCCAAGGTCACCCTGCTGGGAGAGGCAGAGAAGGGACTAGAACTCAGGCCTCCTGGTCCAAACTAGAGCACTTTGCACTGAATACTGCCACCCACTGCTCCTTCCACAGAGGGCCTGCTGACCACGAAGGAGATGCGGAGTTGGGGAGCAGGAGGAGAAAGTGGAAAGTGTTGGGGGAAGGCCTGGATTCCAGGACCTGCTTTGCTTGTTCCAGGGCAGAGGAATTGTATTTTTGAGCCTCAGTTTTCTCATCTGTAAAATGGGCACAGTAGTGGCATCCACCACCCAAGGTAGTTGTAAGAATCATAGAACATTTTGTGGACTGCTCCCTCTGCTTGGGAAATTCCTCTCTGGCCCTTCAGGGAACCAGCCCTTCAGGGGACCAGCTTCTGCTCGCCCCTTTACATCTGCTTGAATGCCCCTTCCTCAAGGATGGCCTCCTTGACTATCCTTAGACAGTGTAGCTACCATCTGCCTCCTGTCATACACACTGGTTGCTGTCTCTCTCGTTACCTTACATATTTCATTCCCAGCTCTGGTCACAGGCTGTGACATTTATTGTCTATAGTCTCTGCTCTAGCAGACTGTGAGCTCCATGAAGGCAAGGAGTGCCCCTTGTCAGTGTCTGGCAGGGTGCCTGGCCAGTGAAGGATTAATCGAATGAAAGATGATGCATGTAAAGTGATTAGCATGGTGCCTGCTGCAGCGCAGTCGCTGCATGGATGCCAGCAAGTGTTCTTACTACTAAACAAACCCAAGGACTTCCCTGGTGGTCCAGTGGCTCAGACTCCACGTTCCCAATGCAGGGGGCCTGGGTTCGAACCCTGGTCCAGGAACTAGAGCCCAGATGTTGCAACTAAGAGTTCGCATGCAGCAACAAAGACCTAGAGCAGCCAAATAAATGCTAAGAACAAAGCAGACCCACACTCACATTTTGAGACTGTCCACACAGAACACAGTGACCTTTGGGTCAGCCACTGCCAGCACCACTGCCTTGAAGAGAGCACAGAGTGGGGGTCCTAGGGTCCCCAGCCCTCACCCCAGCCCCAGGCATGCTTTGACTACTTTTTATGGTGGCTGTGGGAACAGAGGGGGACGGGCTGCCTTGGCCTGGCCCCTGCTCTGTGAGTGGGGAGGCTGGGGTGCAGGCTGAGGAGGACCTAGGGGACCTGTGAAGTCCTCAGACGCCACCCCCTCTCCTGTCACTGCGCTCAGCCTCTCCCCAGTGACTGTGTAGCTCCAGGGCGCCTGTAATGTCATTTACATGTAGTATGTCTAATATGAGAGTCCTCCCCTGGAGTTCACAGCTGTAGCTGCCGGACTTAGCTCACACCTGGCCTGTAGCAGGTCTCCATAAATGTGTGCTGAATAATGAAGATGCAAGGGAAGCATCTCTAGGGCTGTGATTTCTAACTTTTTTGAGTCACTGACTACTTTGAAAAACCCACGAAACCTTTGGACATCCCACCCACTACCCGCCACCTCGCCAAGCACCCAGAGTGGGACATATAATTCCAAGGATTTCATGCATTCCTCCACCTTTAGGTCATTCATAAAGCTCTGTCTAAGATCTTTCTATCTGGGGCGGGGACCAGCCCTGAGATCCCTGCGGAGATGGTGGGGAAGATGTTACCAAGAGGCACCCTCTGGGGAGCCCAACCTCCCCTCAAGAGTCTGGCGAAGAATGGGGTGAGTGAGCGCCTTTTCTTTGACATGCTGCTGTCCAGGAGAAGGAAAGGAAGCGAGGACGAGGCAATCTGGCAGGCTGGGGAGACAGCGGGAAGCAAGAGAGAAGAGGACTGAGCATCGGGGAGGAACAGGGGGTGTGATGGAGAGACACAGGCCTTCGCCGGGAAGAGCAGGGCGAGCCGGGGGAACAAAGAGCCGGCGCGCAGCGAGCGAGGCGCGGAGGCGCCGGGAGGGAGAGGCCCGAGGCCGGCCGGCCGCCCGGGCTGTCTGATTTTCTGTCAGCCGTCGCTGATTAACGGGCCGCCTTCCAGCTCCGAGCGCGCCGACCCGCGTTCCTGGCAGCCGGGCGCGCAGCTTCCTGGCGGAGGCGGGGCCTGCGGAAAGGTTACATTTCACAAGTGCCTCGGTTCGGCAGCCCGGAGGGGCTGCGCGGGGCGGGGGGCGGCGGGCAAGCCAGGCGGCCTAGAGGAAAGGCTGCGGCGCGCGGCGCTGCCTGGGTAATGGAAAAACTCCTCTGGGGGGCCGTGCTGAAAAATATCGGGTTACACCCCGGCGGCGCGAGCGGTACCTCCTGCAGCAGCCCGCCGCCCGGCGTCCCGGCCGCGAGGGCGCCGGGATCGGCTCCCCAGTGCGTCCCGGGTGCTGCGACCCAGCGGGTGCCCAGGCCCTTGAACTCCAGGCCGAGCGCCCCAGTCTAGTGCTCCCCAGACTGTGCGCCCGAGTTCCTGCACTCCAGCCCTGTGCACCCCAACTGGAGCGCTCTAGCCTGTGCGCCAGGCCGGAGCGTGCGTCCTACCTACCCGGTGCGCCAAGCCCGAGCATCTGTGTTCCGCGTGCCCAGCCCCTGCGCTCTGGGGCGTCAACTCGCCTTCACAGCCTCCATCACGGCCTCAGAAGGCAGATGAAAGAACCCCACTTTCCCAAATCTTAATCTCCAGGCCTCCCGGCTGACCATCCCTGTGTCCCTAAGAAGGCCAGGGGATGGCTGGGGCCAGGCCCTGCGGAGAGGGCTGACCGGATGGATCCAGCGTGTTCACAGTGACTTGGGAAGTGGGGTCGCCCCTTGAGTCTGTCCCTGTCTTCCCTCGTGGCTTGCCGAGTCTGCCTCGTTCTCTGAGAATTGGGCCGTTTCCTCCGGTACCCACTTGCATAGGATAAGCAGTGTCGTCTGCACTGCGTGCACCGCTCCCCTGCTCCCACACCATCTGTGGCTCCCTAGTGCCACCCCTACTTCCTAGTTTACACCGTGGGTCCTATCCAGCACGGGAGGAACGGAGTGATGTCAAAACTCCCCAGGACTTGGGGTCCCGCCGCTCTGGGGGTTGAAAGGCTTCTGACCCATCTATCTGCTGAGACACTCTTTCTTTCATTGATCTGGTTCTTTCAGTAGACACTGTATTAATTCAATGCCAGCTAGATGTCAACCAGTTTCTGGGCCTTGCACTGGGCCCTGGAGGCAGCACCAGAAGCAGCCTCAGCCCTCAGGGAACTCAGGCCTGGCAGGCAGGGTGGAGGCTGCCCAGTAAGGACGTCAAAACCTGGAGTCCAGTGGATTAGGGTTTAAATTCTGCTTTCCCACTTTCTGGCCATATGTGTCCTTGGGCAAGCTACTCTCACAACCTCCGTCTGCCCAGCTGTCAAACGGGGATAGAATAGCAGTCAGAGCCACTTCCCCAGGCTTGCCTGGGTGGATTGAAGGAGAGACACCAGTAGCTCTTGGCACCGCTCACAGTGGCACTCACTCAGTGGGACGTTTTATTGCTGTTAGGGCTCTAGGGGAGTCCACCACCGATAACTCAAGTGCATGGCAAGATTCTCCACTGCAGAAGTCTAAGCAAGGCTTCAGAAGGCAGGGTGATTTGGGGCGGGGCTGGCTGGCGTGTCACGGTGCACACACATCTATCTACAGCTCAAAGCGTGACTTCTCCAAGGCACATGCGCAACAGGGACCAGCCAAGGTCAAGGCTGCAGTTCTCCTTTAACCGGGGAATCTGGGGAAGCTGGACCACTTGATTCAAAGATCTGTTACCCTGGAGGGCCTCTCCTGCCACCGACCTGGAACAGGGTTTTCTCTGAAGCAGCAAAGCAGTGGGCAGACTCTGCTGCCGCCTCCCATGCTGGGAGGCTGACCTCTGTGAACCCAACAGCACAGACCAGGGAGGGAAGACAGATCAGGTGGGACGGAGGCCTGTCAGGCTGGTCCCCTCCAGAGATCAAACAGACCCTTACAGAAGCTTGGGGCCCATGGGGTCCTGGGCTTCTCAGAAAATGGTCCAAGGGCAAGTGGGGCACGGACAGGGTGGGGGTCAAGAACATCCTGGGCTCACTAGTCTGGGAACTATATTCAATATCTTGTAATAAGCCATAATGGAAAAGAATATGAAAAAGAATAAATTTACGCATGCTAAGTCACTTCAGTGGTGTCCGATTCTGTGACCCTTTGGACAGTAGCCCACCAAGCTTCTCTGCCCATGGGATTCTCCAGGCAAGAATACTGGGGTGGGTGGCTATGCCCTCCTCCAGAGATCTTTCTGATCCAGGGATCAAACCCATGTCTCATATTTTTCCTGCATTGACAGGCGGGTTCTTTACACTAGTGCTATCTGGGAAGTTATGTATATATCTAAAACTGAATCAGAAGCTAACACAACATGGTAAATTAACTACTTGTTGTTCAATCACTAAGTTGTGTCCTACTTTTTTTTTT